>LR750061.1:214180-234108 GCA_902729485.2 Mus minutoides
AGGGTAGTATTTCAATGGGGGACAATAATGATGAATGGTGAGAACATGACAGCAGCATATATCCATCGATGAAAAGAATTGAAAAGTTAGATTGAGCAGAAGAAATACATCATTTCAAGTGCTCATAGAAAAAAAGTCCTACAAATATGAAGAAATTTTGCACAGAGTATATTCATCCATTTCAGAATCATGTGTGGTAGTACAATTCTGTCCCCCTCAATTTTATATATATATATATATATATATATATATATATATATATATATATATATATATATACAAATAAAGAATAATCTTCTCCCTATATACACTATTAAAATTTCTTCTTTGAGGATTGACACCAGAAGTTTGGAAGACACCAGATCCCATTTTGTCCTTCATAATGAATTGAATCAAGTCACACTATCATATAGTATAGTAACCCCAGTCTCTGTCAAGAGTGTAACACATCCTCATAGGGGCTGATTTCTCACTTGTGCAAATGCGGATAAGCATTCAACCTTCAGGGGCTAATTCGGAATTGGAAGCATTTTTATGGCATCTGTTAAAGTAGGACTTCCTGGTTGCTCAAAAACAATGTAAAAAGGTGAACCATGATCTTAAATAACTCAACTCCTGTTTTGTTGGCGAAAAGAACCCAGCTAGCTTTGCCTGAGTTTCACATAAGTCCTCTTGCACATCAATGAGTGAACAGTGATTTATAATGGTGTCAAGTAAATATAGATTTAAAAAAATAAGTTCTAATTGCTAGTCTTAATCACTTCTACATATTCTACCATCTAAATATACTAAACCACTTAGTCAATATTGACATGATAAGCAACATGAAAGCTTTAAAACATAACAGTGTCAAAGTTTATGACAAAGAAGGCTGGGGTATTTTTCATGGATAGAGCATTTGCACATGAATCTGAAATTTGTATTTATTTTTTGAGGTAGTTATTAATATTTGCAGAATAGCTCTAATCACTTGGATTATAATACAAGTACTTTTATCTTTGGATTTCTAATTGTGTCCCCAGCCATCTATACCTATATTTACATATCTATTTGTCTATCTATCTATCTATCTATCTATCTATCTATCTATCTATCTACATATCTATCTTTCTATAATTATATCTACATTCTCTCTCTCTCTCTCTCTCTCTATATATATATATATATATATATATATATATATATATCTGTCTCTTTTTCTCTGTCTCTCTCACACACACAGAAGGAGATAGAGATACAGAGACAGGGACACAGAGAGATGATATGAAGATTATCGTGGGGGTGGTGGGTAGTCTGGAGGCAAGAAGTTTTTCTTTAAATACCTTTCATCTCTGACCCAAATTAATGAATGACTCATCTTTACAATAAGTGAAGGGTTTGTCTTGGTGTAATCCTTTCCCAAGAAGAAAGGAAATTTCACATCGTGTGATTTAGTACAGCATATCAAAGGTGACAAAGAGTATTGAGGAGACTGGTACTGTGAATTGAGAGCTATCAAGTCATAGCACATGACTCTACTTTCTGTTTCAGAGAGTGCTGAAGGAGTCACGGCTGACAGAGACTATGGGACCCTGTGTTGTTACTCCCAGTACCTACATGGTAAAAAGAGAACTGACTCTCTCAAGTTGTCCTCTTTACTTCCAGAAGTGTGCCATTGCAAATGCATGAGCTCAGGCATAAGCCCATCCACAGGGACACAAGGACATGCACATGGGTGCATGTGAGGGCACAGCACACATGTATATACAGTCACATGTGAACAAAATATAATAACACACACCAGTAAGCAAAATATAATAAAAATTAAATTATTATGTATAGAAACAGAAGAGATTTTCATTCTTACAATTTCCTAAAGTTACTTTCTTAAAATTAAAATAAAATTTGATTTCCTTCCAATCACATTTTGCCTGTTTTCCCTGATGATAATAAAGTGAAGTTCTTTACTTTTTAACTTTTGCTTCATGCATCACACACACGTACAAGTAAATATTCATATGTATTGTATTTTTCAATATACTGGTATTTCAATTGTAGCTCATATTCATTCAAGTGTGGCAAGAAAGTTATTCAAATTTGATCTTGAGGTGTCTCTTAGAAAGGTGGCTATACATTTGAAGTGTAGTCTGCCTAAAATATGTGGTATATAGTCATACGTGATAACAATGTGTCATTATGATTGGAATGGCATTCTTGCAAATACAAAGAAATTTGATATAGTTAAAAAGTATGAATTCTATATAAAAATCTTCTTAACTTCATGTTGTGATCCAAAAGATCCCATCATTACTCATTTGCCCCAGCTGCATATTAACTATTTTCTCCCCTGTTAGAATGCCAGTACCTGTGGATGTATTCCTCAACACGAATGAGATTTGAGCTATTGTATGAACTTTAATTTGTCAACTGTCAGTTTAGAAATTCCAGCTCAGACTTATAGTCTCTCAACATAGAAAGCATAAAACTGAACGAAGGAATAGGCTTTTGGAAGAATACAGAGGAAGGGCTAGGAATTATGCTGAAGAAGTATATTATGTGACACCATTAGTTTAAGAGCCTGAGGCAGGAGACTCCAGAGACCCAGGTGCAAACTTTAGGAAAATGGTGGAGCACTTGAACACAGAGCATAGAAATCAGAAACAAAGTAAACCTGACTGCCGTCTCTTGTATGCTGTTTCAAATTCTTTCAGGACATTCTTCTGTGCTGGTATGGGGAGTAGCCAGTAGAGTTTCAGTTTCTGGTTGAAGGAGTCCATCATGAGAACCGCTGATGCCAACTGAAAAAAGGAAAGCTGAACTGAACCACTTGGGCCCAGAAACAGAATTATTCAAAGCAGAGGAAGCTTTGTGAAAATGGACAGATTACAAATTTTCCTTATTTCTTTTCATTTTCTTTCTTTGAATAAAAGTCATAAAAAAGAATATAAAGCGGGGCGTGGTGGAGCACGCCTTTAATCCCAGCACTCGGGAGGCGGAGGCAGGAGGATTTCTGGGTTCCAGGCCAGCCTGGTCTACAAAGTGAGTTCCAGGACAGCCAGGGCTGTACAGAGAAACCCTGTCTCAAAAAAAAAAAAAAAAAAAGCACTTGACACATAATTAATGTTCAACAAATGTGGTTAATTATAATTGTAAGAGAATATAATATGCATTCATAATTAAATGTCTTGTCTACTATGTAAAATGAAGGTGACAAATGCCATGGATGTCACCTAATGTTCAGATTTTGAGATACAGTAGGCACTGTGTTTATAACACCAGCTTATGTACACAGTCTATAACTATCAAATTCTAAGAATCTGGTGTAATTACTTATGGAGATGCTGATGTAAAACTAGAAATGCCTTATATAACATATAACTTTAGAGGAGATAATCAAACCTAAACTCTGTGCTAATTGTCCAGTTTCTGTTTTCATTCAGAAAAAATAATGAAAAAATACTTTCATTTTCTTTTAATTTCTCAATAAATTAGAATTTATGACATTAAACCCAAAATACCTTTTTTTTTTTCATCTTGAAACACCAGTATTTCAGACTACAAAATATGTCATCCAGTCTCTGGATGGCCTTTTCTTCAGTCTCTGCTCTACATTTTATCTCCGTATTTGTTCCCATGAGTACTGTGTTACCCCTTCTAAGAAGGATGAAAGGACCCACATTTTGGTCTTCCTTCTTCTTGAGCTTCATGTAGTCTGTGAATTGTATCTTGGGCATTCTGAGCTTTGGGGCTAATATCCACTTATCAGTGAGTGCATACCATGTGTGTTCTTTTGTGATTGGGTTACCTCACTTAGCATGATATGTTCTACTTCCAATTTTCCTAAGAATTGTATGAAGTCATTGTTTTTAATAACTGAGTAGTACTCCATTGTGTAAATGTACTACATTTTCGGTATCCATTCCTCTGATGAGGGACATCTGGGTTCTTTCCAGCTTCTGGGTATTATAAATAAGGCTGCTATGAACATAGTGGAGCATGTGTCTGCCACGGATGGGGCCTAGTCTGCCCTCCTCAATCCATGGGAATCAGGGGTTCTGGCACGTGGGCATAGAGTCGGCGGGAATTGAGGTGACAAATAGACTCTACACAAGGGAGTATGGATCTGAATGTAATTTATCAAATTGAGCATCAGACTTTTATACAGAAGAAAATAGGGAAGATGTCAATATGAAAATTATCTTAACATGTAGTCCAATGTAAGCATCTTGAAATAAATGCTAAAAAGCTACAATTATACTAATTGTAGTCAAGTTAACATGTTAAAATGCTAGTTTTCACCTTGACCTTGATGTCTGTGGTAACAGATATACGAACGTACATCTTACATTGCTTATTTTCTTCAAAATCAAAATTTTTCTCATCTAAAACACTAACACTGTTTCTTCTTGAAATATATTTAATTTTCTCACAGTTTTTATTCTTTGATCCATGCATAACATCAATGATAATATTTTCAGCAAAAGTTTTTGTCAAAGTCAGTGTTACTTAAATTCCCTTACAAGGTCAAAGTATCTGTCTGAATTTCTATGCGATTTATATATAGGCCATATTTTATGTCACATTTTGAAGAAGAACTTTATCTAAATTTAGGCTCTAAAAAAACTTAAAGCACAAAAGACTCATTGCCTATTTGGTGTATCTGTTCAGTATCTGTGTAGGAAGAAGTTTTACTCTAAAAAATCTCTCTTCACAAAAAATTCAGGTCAACTAAAACCGCATTGGGTATGCACTCACTGATAAATGGATATTAGCCCAGAAACTTAGAATACCCAAGATACAATTTGCAAAACACAAGAACATCAAGAAGGAAGACCAGCTCGTGGATACCTCATTCCTCTTATGAAGAGGAAACAGAATACCCAGGAAAGGAGTTACAGAGACAAAGTTTAGAGCTAAGATGAAAGGATGGACCATTCAGAGACTACCCCACCATGGGGGNATATGAACTAACCAGAACCCCCAGAACTCATGTCTCTAGCTCCATATGTAGCAGAAGATGGCCTAGTCAGTCATCATTGGGAAGAGAGGCCCCTTGGTACTGCAATCTTTATATGCCCCAATACAGGGGAAAGCCAGGGCCAAGAAGTGGGAGTGGGTGGACAGGGGAGCAGGGAGGGGGAAGGAGGGAGGAGAATTTCGTAATAGCATTTGAAATGTAAATTAAGAAAATATTTAATAAAAAAATTTTAAAAAAAAGAGTTGAGAAGCAAGGGAAATGGGCCAACTATAGCCACAATTTTAATTTAACATATAATATTTGTGAAACTTGTTTAATTTCACAAAATCCTCAACATCTGTTCTTTATCACAATAGGACTGGATGCATTCAACATCCAGATAATATGAGGTGTTAGCTTATTGCTACACAGTCTGGTTCAATGATAAATGCAATGGCAGAGATCTTTGTGCCTTAGAATTTCCAAATCAGCAATAGGAGCATATTGCTATCTTACTTCTTTGTAGAAAAGCATTAGGAACAAGGAAAAAAGATGTCAATATGAAAATTATCTTTTTTGTTGTTGTTGTCATTTGTTTTTTCGAGACAGGGTTTCTCTGTGTAGTCCTGGCTGTCCTGGAACTCACTTTGTAGACCAGGCTAGCCTCGAACTCAGAAATCCACCTGCCTCTGCCTCCCAATGAAAATTATCTTAACATGTGGTTCAACGTTAGCATCTTGAAATAAATGTTACATTTCATTAAATTTCAAAACTATTTTCTTCATCTTTTAAAAAAATACCCCTAGTAGCACCTTTTGATTCACAGTTGTTCTGGCTTGATCATGAGCTTTTTTTGTTTGTTTGGTTGTTTGTTTTGTTTTGTTTTTTTCTTTTTCAGCTTGATCCTCCTCCTTCAATAGCAATGATTCCAGAAGAGACCTCTGCTGATGACTCTGCCTTAAAAATGGAAAGTATAGCCTCTTTATAAAGTAACTGACTGCCTTTTCACATCGTTCAAGAATTAAAGCCAGAAGCTGGCATTGTGAGTCCACAAGGCAAGCTGTGCCCTGAGAGCATCAGCGCCTCCGTGTAGATCACAAAAGTCCTTAAGAAACATTACATTCATTTACTATACTAAATCAGTTATTTTATATCATTAATAAGCTGTTGGTAGATATATTATATATTACTCAAGCTGTGAGGTTTTGAAAAGAAAAAGGCTGAAAGAGACACTGCAGGTAGGACTACATGCAAACCATTGCCAATGATGTATATGCAAAGGAAATAAGAAAGAAACACTGTTAATTTATTTTAATGGAAGTTTTGGAAATTGTCTTAGGGTTTTTATTGCTGCAATGAAACACTATGACCAAAGCAACTTGGTGAGAAAATGGTTTATTTTGATTAAACACTGCAATCCATCATTGAAGGAAGTCAGGACATGACCTTAAGCATGGCAGGAACCTGGAAGCAGGAGCTGATGCAGAGGCAATGGAGGGATGTTGCTTACTGGCTTGGCTTGATCATATTGCTTTCTTATACAACTGAGGACCACCACTACTAGGGGTGGCACAACCCATAATTTGTCCTTTTGCATCAATCTCCAATTAAGAGAATACCTTACAGTATAGCCGACAATGCCTAATCTTATGGAGACATTTTTCCTAATTGTTGTTTCCTCCTCTTAGATTGCACCAGTCCATGTCAATTTGACATAAAACTATCCAGCACAGGGATAGCACAGCACAGGGATAGTGGTATAAAGATAACCATACTTGTATTTCTTGTTTAAATATAACAATGATATTTAGACATATAACAACAGTAAATACTTTATAACAGTACAGTAGCATAAGAACCTTGAACCTCTCCACTCACTGTTCAGATTTACATGGAACTGTTTATTGAGAGGAGAAACACTGTTTAGTGTTTCAGTATTAATTAATGATAAATAGTGTCCCTGTCTCATCAACTGCACATTAGCTGTTATCTCAAACCCTTTCTCCTTCTTATGGAAGAGATTTTATTTTGAAAATGTGATTTGCAGATCAGACAAAAGTTCTATATAAAAGTCAAGAAAGCAGCCCAAGAGTCGGCATCACGAATGCCTTAACCTTATCCTCATTCACACATTCTAGACAAATGATAAATTATTTTAGTTAAAAATTCCTTTTGTGTTCATGCTTTCACTTTTACCCTTTTCATGTTCGCCTTCCATGACAGGCTGGGTTCTTCACCTACTCCCAAGATCTTTGATTTTTTTTTTTTTCTCACATCATTTTCTCAGAGCTAGAATAATGTCAGAATCCCTCAGCATCTAAAATCAGCATGGTCCCTTCAGTACAAAAACAAACGCAGCATAAAAGTACAAAATCATTACAACCAAAACCCAATGATTTTTAATTCTATTGTTCTTATATTTGTTTTTTTTTTTTTTTTCATTTTAATTCTATTTCCTCTTGTACTTCTAACAAACGTTTACTCGGAAGGATGAAAACTTAGTTGGAGAACTGGGCTGGAAAATAGGGAGATGAGAAGCAGCTGAAGAGGAAGGGGGAAAGGAAAAAGGATGTCCTGAAATTGAGAGGTGAATGGCTGGATTATGGGCTGGCGCACATGATGTTTTACAGGTGTTATTATGTTAACACACACACACACAAAAAAAGAATCGATTTTATTTTAGTTTGCTATTACTCTGGTTATTTGTTACCTTGTTCTTCTTCCTCTGAAGTATTGTTTTTAAAATGTGCTTGTTGGGCTAGCAGGATGAGCATCATGGGGGTTCTTTTTTTTTTTTTTTTTCAACTTTTATTAGATATTTTCTTCATTTACATTTCAAGTGTTATCCAGAAAGTTCCCTATATTCTCCCCCCTCCAGGCCCTGCTCCCCTATCCACCCTCTCCCACCCCTTGGCCCCGGAGTTCCCCTGTATTGGGGCATATAAAGACTGCATAACCAAGGGGCCTCTCTTCCCATTGATGGCCAACTAGGCCATCCTCTTCTATATATGCAGCTAGAGACACGAGCCCAGGGGGTACTAGTTAGTTCATGGTTATTCTTCCACCTATAGGGTTGAAGACCCCCCCAGCTCCCTGGGTACCCTCTCCAGCTCCTTCTTCCTTGGGAACCCTGTGTTCCATCTAACAGCTGACCGTGAGCTTCCACCTCCATGTTTGCCAGGCATTGGTATATTTTCCCCCGAGACCGCTATATCCGGGCCCTTTCAGCACCATCTTGCTGGCATATGCTACAGTGTCTATGCTTGGTGACTGATTGTGGGATGTATCCCTGACAGCCGCAGTCGTTGGGTCCATCCTTTGGATTGAGCTGCACAAATGCTCCCTTTAACTCTTTCAATGTGTGCTTTGATCTTAATTCTAGGAAGGGGTGACGTGTCCACATTTTGATCCTCCTTCTTCTTGAGTATCATGTGTTTAGTAAATTGTTTCTTGGGTAGTCTAGGCTTCTGGGCTAACATCCACATATCAGTGAGTACATGTTATATGAGTTCTTTTGTGCATGGGTTACCTCACTCAGGATGATGGCCCCCATATCCATCCACCTGCCCAGGAATTTCATATATTTATTGTTTTTAATAGCTGAGTAGTACTCCATCGTGTAAATATACCAAATTTTTTGTATCCATTCCTCTGCTGAGGGACACCCGGGCTCCCTCCAGCCTCTGGCTATTATGAATAAGGCTGCTATGAACATAGTGGAGCATGTGTCCTTGTTACCAGATGGAATATCCTCTGGATACATGCCCAGTAGAGGCACTGCAGGATCCTCTGGTAGTACTATGTCCAATTTTCTGAGGAACCGCCAGACTGAGTGGTTGAACAAGCCTGCACTCCCATCAACAATGGAGGAGTGTTCCCCCCTCTCCACATCCACGCCAGCATCCGTTGTCACCTGAATTCCTGATCCTAGCCATTCTTACTGGTGTGAGGTGGAATCTCAGGGTTGTTTTGATCTGCATTTCCCTGATGATTAAGGATGTCGAGCATTCCTTCATGTGCTTCTCAGCCATTCAGCATTCCCCAATCGAGAATTCTTTGTTTAACTCTGTGCCCCACTTTTTAATGGGGATATTTGACCTTCTAGTGTCCACCCTCCCGAGTTCTTTATATATATTGGACATCGGTCCCCCATCTGATTTAGGACCGGCAAAGATCCTTTCCCAGTCCGTTGGTGGCCCCCTTGTCCCGTTGACAATATCTTCTGTCCCACAGAAGCCCTGCAACTTTATGAGGTCCCATTTGTCAATTCTTGATCTTACAGCACAAGCCCCTGCTGTCCCGTTCAGGAACCTTTCCCCAGTGCCCATATCATCGAGGTTAGGTCTCTCTATAGACTTGGTGTTTAGAGCACTGGGGGATATGGTGGTAGAATGTGGTATTAAGGAGCTCTCCAGAAAAGTCTGATCCACAAAAGCATTTTGCTTTTGCTTCCTCTTGTTTCTCCATGTGTTTTTTTTTTTTTTTTCATAAGTGAAAATCCCTGTGTGTGTTCATTATTTTCCTCATTACACTCATAAAATATGTGATAAGAGCAACTTCAGAAAAGAAGTGTTTCTTTTGGGTCACGATTTATGAGTAGAGTCTAACATGGTGGGGAAAGATAACAGCCTGTTTAGGAGGTTGTTCTTAAACCACAAGGGAGACAGATGCTTTGCATGCTCTGTTCAGTTCAGGACCTCAGCTCATACTAGAGTGCTGCCCACATTTACAGGCAAATCTTTCCACCTCATTTAAATCAGTCTAGATACTCACAGAGATGTATCTCCAAGGTGATTCTAGATCTTGGCATAAAATTAAAATTAGCAGGCATTATACCCATATATCTATATCTGCAATATTGCTACTTACTCCTCAAGTTTCTTCTCAACTCTTCCTCTTTATTTCACTTATTCTCTAGCCACAACACCATAGTTATAACTATGCAATGGAAGATTCAGGAAGATTTTCTTCTCCTTCACTTTAGTGAGACAAAAATATCTTAACGAAAAATAGAATTTATCTGATAGTATCTTTCCCATTTCTGCACTGTCTATGCTGGGCACAAAGGCTGAATATTTTCTCCTATGAACAAATGACTGCTCTGACATTTCAGTGTTCTTAGCTGACATCTTGGTTTGAACTACCTATAACACAGTTCTGTACTAGAAACAAAGCACATTTCAAAGGGAATGAGAAAAAGAGTAAAGAAAGAAACTTTTAAAATCCCAAAATATAAACATCCCCAATGTTCACTATTCCTGTAGAGATATATTGGTTCACTCACAGATTTTGCTGTTGGATTTCTCTATAAATCAGAATGCATCTGCCCCTCTCTCCCAGAGGGCAAATATGAAGACTGCTGATGAAGCTGCAGTTTAAAGGCACAGGATAGGAAAGACCTGGAGTGGGGTCTTTTATGGGATACAGTGTTCTGATGCCTGGGGCAACCAAACAAGGTTACCTGTCCCCAAGGTTGCAGAAGTTTTGGGTTGACATATTGAAAACTCTTTGTAAGGTAAATACAGAAAGAGAAATACAAATTTCCTGTCCAAGCAAACCCTAGTGACTCCTAAAGCAAGGTAATGGTAGCTCAGAGAACCTCAGCAAGGAGATACAGTGTGGCCATGCTGCCTATACGATGCAGAGGGGAATTGTTCTAAGTCCTGGACTCTACAAATCTAATTGTTTGAGTGTGGCACCAACCAAGTGGAGCAGTTCAATTGGTGAGCTGTTTCTTGCTCTCCATTCAGGGCTTCAGTCTAGGAATTGAGCTTCTAACTGGACCTTTGAGGAAAGATGAGTTGCTAAGGCTTCTTCTTCACTTCAGGTTATATGTCCATACACCTCAGCAACAGACAGAAAAGAAGAGAAACGTTTCTTGGTGCCTTCCCTCAGAGATAATCCTGCATGATTTATGAAAACCAAGTATTTGCTGCCGATGTGTTAAGACTTCCTTACTTCTACAGGGGTGATGCCCCCTTTAGCTTTTGCTACATTTAGTGTTCAGTGTTGTTGGAGTCCAAATTTAAAAGTGAGTGAATCCACTTGGTAAGAATAAGCCCCCAACCCTAAGGATTGCTGTTGTGTTTCAGACTATCTGGAGCATCCCCTCCTGTCAAGTGTTTCTTGTTGTTGATGATGATGATAATGATCTTTTTTTTTTTTTCAAAACCTGGAAATACCTCAAAAAAAGCAGAGGTCCACTGGCATTTATCTTCTTTGAAAACATGCAATGTGACTCAACCGGTAGAAGGACATTTTCATTGGATGAGCTCAAAAGAAAGAAATTCTCAGGAAGATTGACCACATGTGAGTAGGTGGCAAATCCATCAGACTCAAGGAAGTGGAGGAAGAGAAGAGCTTATAGCAAACTATTCTAGTAATACTGCTAGTAAAGCTAAGATGTCATGGACCCTGTGTTGTGAACATTGGAGGTCCCACATGATGTGGAAGGAGAATCAAATTGACACTACTGGTCTGGCCCTGAATGAAGCCTTCTCACCATCTCTCTGTAGGCTCAACACTCAGCACTGCAAAGCAGTTCTGCATGTTTATTTTATTCTCAGGCTCCTAGTCCTGCTATCCATTTGCTAAAGATCAGACTCTAGCCAGAGTCAGAAATGACAGAACACACAGCAGCACCTGTCATTGTTTTTCACTGTAGGTAGAGTGGTTTTATTTTGAGTCACATGGTTTTATAATAAATATGCATATAAATAAGAAATCAGCTAATAAAGAAACATTGTTTAGCAAACCAATTATACCCATGAGATTGAGGCTTGCATGGGCAGCACAGTGGAATCCTTTTTCAAAAAATAAAAAATAAAAGGGGGGGAACTAAAGGTTTTAACAAATATAAACAGATATCTCACCATAGAAAGTATATAAAGAACAACAATTATTGGCAAATATCACAGTAGATTTGCTGCTAGGAAACCTCCAGTTAAAACAATGAGATTGTACCACACAACCAGTACATGGCTTTCACCTAAAAACAACTGGAAGGGGGAAATGCAGTATGTATACAATCACATTTTCACATTTTATTCACACAAATGACAAATGATGTGCCTATTTTGGAAAACTCTCTTACAAAAATAAACACGGTCTTAAAAGACCTGAAATTGTGGCCAAAGGTATTTGCCCACACGAGTTAAAAGCATATGAGTATATAAAACCCTGCCCTTGAATGTTTAGAGAAATTATACTGGTAAATCCAAGTCCTAGAAATAACTAAGATGTCTTCCCATAGGCAAATAGACAAGAAAACTGCAGAGCTTCTATGTAATTTTATATTACTCATTTAGCAAATGGAAAGGCTTACATTTGTTCAAGGTGGGATTGACCACCTTTGTGCCCAATGAGTGTTCCCTGCAGGGGAAGGAGTGTGGAAGTTTGTAACTTTGGCTACTCTCCCTGGGAGGTCTTTTAAGTTTCTTTTTTTTTTTTAACACCCCTCCCCACACACCTCTAGCCTACATTTGATCTTGCACTCCACTGCTAAATCAGAAAACATCTCCTCTACCCCATACCTGGAATGGAACTTTACAGTTTACAAAGTACTTTTCTAGCCTGTTCTCTCATTTACCCTTTTCAACCTAGTGGTAGAGAATTATTCACAAATTCCAGAATGAGAAGATTGGCTCGGTGTCCTTTAAGTGGTCTGCTCAAGTTCTAGCCATCCACACTTAGGAATCCCGCCACCCCATCACCGCGCCCCCGGCCTTTCTACTACATGATAGCTTTAAGTAGCTTGATCATCAGGGTGCATGAGACAGAGGGTTATTATTTCTGTTTACACTCTTTTTTAAAATTTTATTAGATATTTTCTTATTTTACATTTCAAATGCTATCCAGAAAGTTCCCTATACCTTCCACCCCCTGCCCTACACACCCACTCCCACTTCTTGGCCCAGGCATTCCCCTGTATTGGGGCATATAAAGTTTGCAATACCAAGGGGCCTCTTTTCCCGATGATGGCCGACAAGGCCATCTTCTGCTACATATACAGCTAGAGACATGAGTTCTGAGGGTTCTGGTTAGTTCATATTGTTGTTCCTCTCATAGGATTGCAGGCCCCTTCAGTTCTAGGGTACTTTCTTACAGCTGTCTGGTGGTCAGAGGTGAAGGGAGCAGCTGGCAAGACATGAAACAGAGAGGTCTAGGTATCACCTTAAAATAAAAAATAAATAAAAATAAATAAAAAGAAAGAAAGAAAGCACCTGTGGGAAATAGTGGGCGACCTACCGAAAAGCAGCAGCAAGTGCTTCGGGCATTTCAGCTAGGAATAGACAGAGGCAGACCCAAGGCAGATGCAACCCACACCCTCCATCTGCAATCAGAGTGCCTCACATGTCAGAAAGCAAGTTGTCCTCCCTCAGGGCAATCTTGAAGGCTGTCAATGTTCTAGCCATGAGAAAAAAAAAAAAAATCTGTATAGGACATTCCAACATGTGGCGGCCTGATAGGGCTGAGGGGCTCTATGGGAGCCTGACTATTGCATGCTTCTCACTTGGTGGACTGCGGATGTCAGGGCGGGCTGGAGGCTTGCTTCACTGTGGAGGGGAGAGCGGTGCCTAGAAAAAATATTACTTATTTATAAAAATAAGTGTGCTATCAAAGTGTAGATAGAAATTGGGGAGAATTAGAATGTACTATCAAGGGAAGATAAACAATCTTACAAGTGTGGACATGTCATATGAATTGTGACTCTGTTAAAAGGTAAAATTGAAGAGGCAATAAACTGTCCCTGTCCTGGAGGACTTGGAGAAGTGAACTAGAGCCTGCAACAGTGAGCTTCAAGGGGATTGTAAGGCACTAACACAATTTTCCATGATATTTCAATGGTGGATTTAAGAACATGCATTTGTTGAAATTCAATTTAGGGCACCTTTATAGACTAAACATAAATGAAACTGTGACCATTGCTTGGAAATTATGCACCAATATTGGCTCATTATTATAATATTCTTAAATGACTAAAACACGTTTACATATCTGAACATCTTTCCATTTGCTCTTTGATGTTGTTTCAGAAGCTATCCACAATGTACTCTTTGAAGGGAAGATTGCCATGATGTCTAGTGTACATTCAACCCAGCTCATAGAATAGTTCCTGGGAACTCATATCATCTGCATTCAAACAGTGATGAGCTATTACCACAAAGTGTTTAACACCATGTATACGAATAAGTAGAATAGTGGAATAACAAGAGAAAGGATGTTTTTCATTATTGTAAAATATTATAGATATTTACTAACTATAGGCTTGGCATGTAAAATTATTTATTAGATGCTGAGCATTGTATAAGTATTTCACACAAAAATATAACCTTAACTAATTTATTAACCTACTGTATAGATGAAAGGAAACAACAACAATATCAACAACAACAAAACCTATGAGATTTATTTTTCCAGACATTTCAGTTTCAATATGAGGAAGATATACTCAATTGAAGCCTCATTTGAAATCTTATATTGAAAAGCCATCGGTGCACCCTGCCCCCCACAGCCCTGTGACAGCAGAATCTGAGGGTTTTACAAAAAAGAATCACCCTGTGACTTCAACCTTGGAAAAGTTCTTCCCATGTCTTTTTGAAATATGAGTCTAATTGGTCTTAAATTGGATCAGCCACCTCCTGAAGGCTTAGAATTGTCTGTTCTAAATTCTTCTTGCCCTAAAATGTTCTTATCAAGAAACTTAGAAGAAACACAATAAATCTTGTTAAAATTATTTTAGCAGCCTTTGGCCAGAAAACACTTACATTGCAAAAATTGTTCAAGGGCTTAGCTTCTAGAAATTTATCCTGGATAAATCCAGGCAGTTATGTAGGATGCTAAAGCCGCATAGTAAATAAAGACATTTAAGTATTGGAAATGATCCAGTGTACTTAACAATATTTTTAATAGTACAACTCCCTGCTTGTATCTGTTCCCTTACTGAAAAAGCTGTGGTTATATGTCATTGAATAGATGAATATTCTTCATGCTGCTACAGAGTGAATATTTTGGAAATCCAGTTTCTGGAATGGAGGACAAAGTTGTTGAAGGAGAGGTATTATATTCTGACCACTGTGCTACAAATTGCCCAAGAAGGCACTCAGGTAACTTCATGTCACCATACCCTGCAAGAACTGAGTAGCAGGGAGGTAATCCATGCTACAGAGTACACTGTACAAACAGGATGCCTTGAAATCTTCCAAGAAAGTACAACACATGTAAGGCATACAAGCTTCCTTCAGTAGCTCTATGGTGCCTACATTGAAAATCATATTTGTAAAACACATGGATTTCTGTAAATTGGGAGAAAAAAAGTCAAATTAGCATGAAGAGATAACAAACAGGGAGGTTTCACCCCAGAGTATATATAGTTTATAAGTTCTAAGGGTTGCTTCATCGTGTGTTTCTATAAGATTCCAGGATCTACTACTCCCTTTGGCCCAAAGTTCCAGGTAATCATTTATCTTCTATCTTTCCCACTGTTATCTTTCCCCAAAAGTCCATATAGCTGTAGTTTTCACTCACTATAATAGTTTTTCTAAGACAACCTCTCCTCTTGCTCTTGCCAGATTTGTTTATAATGTTGGTTAAACATAAAGTGTTGGCTAGCCATTATAAAGAGTTGTCCTTATAATTTTTATATCAATTATTTAAACTTTGTTCAAAGGTCCACTGACCAGTTAACCCTGACAGCATGACTAGAAGCACTCACCCTTTTAAAAACCAGTGATCTATCAGGTGAAATGCCAGATTCAGGATCCATGTGTTCTTTAATTTGCAATGGCAACTAGAGTACCTGAGTAATTGAAGCTCTAAATCTTCACTTTTGAGATGCTGTAAATTATTTTTCAGGATTAGTATTGGCCCTTCCTCTTTTTATAGAATGTCAAGCAAGATGGGCTCTATTGTTAAGGACACAGCTGCTGTGTTGAAGATAGCTTTCTTGTATCGTTGAGTTATTTCTTCTTTCATAGAACATACTGTTCTAGGTCTAGGCTGCCTCACCAGGGGCCACTTTTGCCAAGTCCGAATTTCACCAGGACTATTTTCTTCCCAGAGTATTTACATAAATGCCGTTATTGTCACATTTAGGCTGAAGCCATTCAGAAATAAGAGTATTATGAACTCTTGACAGATGAAAGAGAAATTATCCACAATAATGGCTGAATTAAAACTTAATAAAGAAGAAGTAGCCAATGTCTAACATTCAAAGCTGTCTTCCAACTACATGTTGACTTACACATATGAAAAAATAATACTTGAGTACTGAGGAGGTAGCTGAGTAAGAGAGTGCATGCCGAGTCTGTATGAAATACTGGGAAAATAGCACAACACTACAGAAAGTACAAAAAACTAAAATGCAGAAGTAAGCACAATAGAATGAAAAACTACAAGTACATTTTAGGGTTTATCTAAATAAAAATAAATGAGCAAAATAACAAAATCAAACTCTAGTAGAGATACCAAAGGGAAAATAATACAAAAGCTTTTATCTGAACTTAATGTGTTAATAAGTTCATGTTTATTTTTAAACATCGATGTAGATTTATATACCTTTTAAAAATAAAAAAGAACTAGTTCTTACAGTTAAGTACACTGTGAATGCATTTAAAATGCTTTAAATACTTTAACTATAATACATGCATTCTATAATTTAAACACTGACCTCAAAAGGATAAGGTAAAAAATAAGCAGTTCCATGAAAGAAATTGTTTTTTTTTTTCTTGCCATTTCTGATATTAATAAATATATTTGATTTCCAGGACCTATCTAAATAAATTCTGTTTTATACAATTGTCATACATACATAGCTTATAATAAGTCAGAGCACATTCAACAAATTTTATGTTTTTGTATCCACGTAATATTATTTAAATGGACAGCAGGGGCAGCAGCCCTCTTCGCTACCCACATCAATGTTCTGAGTTCTTGAATAAAGATATACACATGTGGTCCCTATATTTTAATATGTTTTAAACAGTTCAATTGCTGGTCCACTTTTAACATCATGTGGTTGGTCTAACCCCTCCAATATCCACATTTTATTACTCACTAAAAAAAATCTGTATTTCACATTTGTTGTCCTATACCTAGACATGTAGCTCTTTTGGGCCATGATCTCCAGCACCTATATGACATCTTTGTTCTCTGTCCTCTGTACCACTCAGGAGGTATAAATAAATTTTTATTGGGAAGGAAGCCATCAACTTAAACAGCAGCAAATGAAGAATGCATAAGGAAACTCCCTGTTGTCACAGACAGATGTAACCTCCAGAATATGTGACACTCCTCTGTAAGGTTAGACACTAGGGTTCAGGGGCCTACGTAATTCGTGTAAGGGTAAGTTAGATTGTGAAGACCTAAGGATGATTTTCCCTTTAACATTATTCTCGTACCTTTTCAACGAAGACTTACCTTTGGGAGTTCTTCCAAATCTTTTCCTTACATCTTTAGTTCTTCAATAATAATGTTAATGAAATTTAACAAGTGTACTACATTTTCCATATCTTCACAGTAATACAAAACACAGTCACTTGCAGAACTGGTTCAGATTACTTTAATACCAAATGTGCTGTCAGACCTTTACACAACTGTCTAGAACTTACTCATGTTTATATGAAATGAAGCTATCGATGCTTTTCTACAGCAGCAACTGCACACGAGGAAGGTGGAGACAACAACCCAAGGGGTGGAGTTTTCCCAAAGCTGCAGTGTGGAAAGACTATAAACAGTTGATCTCATACACGTGAATGGGCTTCCTTGTTAGAGGAAATCCAAGTAGAATAAGTAATGGAGATGTAAAAAGGTTTTCTTGAGGGCAAGAAGGTTGGTGCCCTGGATACCTTTAGTTCTCAGCCCCTGTGCTGTATCACATTCTTCTCCAGCACTGTCTGATAATGTTAAGCTCTCTCTAAGCAACTGCATGATGATGGTTCTGTCTTTGCAGGAGTCTTTGTTCAATGTATCAAGCTCTGTGATGGTCTCATCAAAAGTCATTTTATTGTTCAATTCAATCACCTGTTTAGAATATCATCCTGAGTGAGTTAAACCAATCACAAAAGAATACACATGATATGCACTCACTTATAAGCAGACATTAGCCCAGAAACTTAGAAGACCCAAGATACAATTTGCAAAACACATGAAACTCAAGAAGGAAGACCAAAGTGTGGATACTTCGTGCCTTCTTAGAATGGGGAACAAAATACCCATGGAAGGAGTTACAGAGACAAAGTTCAGAGCTGAGACGGAAGGAAGAACCATCCAGAGACTGCTCCACCCTGGGATCCATCCCATATACAACCACCAAAGTCAGACACTATTGCATATACCTGAAATATTTTGCTGACAGGAACCTGACATAGCTCTCTCTTGTGAGGCTATGCCAGTGCCTGGAGAATACAGAGTGGATGTTCACAGTCCTATATTGGAAGGAACACAGGTCCCCTAATGAAGGAGCTAGAGAAAGAACCCAAGGAGCTAAAGGGCTCTACAACCCTATAGGAGGAGCAACAATATGAACTAAACAGTATCCCCCCCCCCCCGAGCTGTGTCTCTAGTTGCATATGTACCAGAGGATGGCCCAAGAAGCCATTAATGTTGGAAGAGGCTCTTGGTCTTGTGAAGATCATATGCCCCAGTATAGGGGAATGCCAGGGCCAGGAAGTGGGAGTGGGTGGGTTTGGAATCAGGGCAGGGGTAGGGTACAGGGGACTTTTGGGATAGCATTTGAAATGTAAATGAAGAAAATATCTAGTAAAAATAAAGGGGAAAAAAGCTCTTTTAGCCAGTGTACTGGCAAGCTCTGAATTATTAAGGAGCTCATAGTAAAATACAGAAAAGTTAAGAGCCAGCCCCAGTTGGATTGGATGAGTAGGTTGCATCTCTTTCTTGCTTATATCAAATGCCTCTTGGAAGGCTCCTTGGGAATTTTCTATTTGTTTTCGATCATTGCCATTACTTCAGCAAGATACCAGAAATAATCTCCCTTCATTTTCAGATAGAAGACCTCACTCTCTGGATTAGTTGCATTGACTATTAAATACTTAACTCACAATTCCAGGAACATGGTGCAGATGGAACTCAGCTCTGACTCCACTTTCTCCTGATAGTCCTTGATCAGCTGCAACTTCTTGTTGGAGGTGTCTGTCTTCTGCTCAATGCTCCAGATGACCCTCCAGGAGGACCTGAGGCCCCCGACCACATTCTTGTAGGCCACCAACAGCAGGTTGCACTCCTCATTGGACAGCTCCTCCATGCCCTCCTCCATCATGGCTTTCATGCAGGTGGAAGTGTCCTTTTACCTCTGGGACAGCTTGGCCTTCTGTATCAGCTCGGTCATTTCTATGGTGAGCAAGGGCAAAGCCCGAGCTGGATCCATAGCCCTTCATCTAATCTCCGTGGCTGTGATGCGAGTCTCTCTCTGATATTCAATGAACATAGTTATAACAGTTATACAAACTATAAGGTATAATATACACTAATAATGTCCAGTTTATCAATTTTGTCAATTTAGGTACATTACTTATATCTTAACTTAAAGAGTTTCTGATTCTATATCTGAATAGTGTTTTGATTTTAATTTTTATAACCATCTGAAAAACCATCTTTTAAAATCTGGATCATCTTCCTTAATGGTAAACAACTTCAGTTTGATTATGAGACTATAACTAGTCTTCAACATCATCAGAGATCTAAGAATGAATTAATTATTACCTGAATATATAGGAAGCACAAAAACATAACTTCTAAAGCTTAAGTAATTTGTAGAGACAGTTGACTTCCTGGGCAGTCCCCTATATTCCTCATAATGTTGGAGCATTTGCCTTCAGCCTACTGGCCCAGAATCATATGGCAGACCTTAAGTGAAGCAGTAATTATGAAGGACTAGTTACTCTGTCTTGGCAGAGCTAAGTTGTCAACTATCTCACATCACGTGTCTTTTCCTGGACAGTATTTTGTTGTTGTTGTTGTTGTTGTTGTTGTTGTT
>LR750061.1:254289-320238 GCA_902729485.2 Mus minutoides
CCCAAGGAGCTGAAGGTGGTCTTCATCCCTATAGGTGGAAGAATAACCATGAACTAACTAATACCCCCTGAGCTCATGTCTCTAGCTGCATATATAGAAGAAGATGGCCTAGTTGGCCATCATTTGGAAGAGAGGCCCCTTGGTCATGCAGACTTTATATGCCCCAGTACAGGGGAACGCCAGGGCCAAGATGTGGGAGTGGGTGGGTAGGGGAGCAGGGCCGGGAGGGGGGAGGGTATAGGGAACTTTCTGGATAACACTTGAAATGTAAATGAAGAAAATATCTAATAAAAGTTGAAAAAAAAAGACTAAAATGTTAGCATCCTCATTTGTATGTTAGGGATAATTGACTAAATGTCCAGTGTATATATTTGAAATCAGTTCCTTCTGGGGTGAAGAATATTCCCTTGGTAATTGTGTTGTTTGCTACATTGTTTGTTATTACAAAAAAAGATGTCAAGTCTGTAGATGCAATCGCTGTTTTTAAAACATCTAGCCACAGCTAGGAGAAATAGGAAAACGTTTTTTGAATACCCATTTAAAACCTGAGTAAAGAGGAGAATTATAAAGCCTCTTTGGATCTTTAAAAGTTTCATTATTATCTATAGTCATAAATTGGGTAATGTGGGCATGAATACAAAAATCACACTACCAGTTAAATGTGCCCTTATGAATAGTCATGCATAGATTCTGAAACCTAACATACAGAAACATTTTCATGGAAAATTATAAAAGCAAGAACTTGGAATCCCTGAATACCCTTGAATTCTATTTTCAGTAGGATCACCCCTCCTCAGCTGCCTATGCTCGTTAAAATTACCTGCCTTTGGCCAGTGACATTAGTAATGTATGGTTCTCAGAAAAATTCAACCTACTATGCCAATGAGCTGATTTCCAAAGGAGAAGTAACAGGCATGAAATGTGGACAAATACAGCCTTGACCAAAAAAAAAAAAAAAAAGTGTTGCAGAAATCTTGCAATCCGATCATTAGCGAACTGAAGCTTTCTGGAGAAGGAAATACTCAGACCTTCTTAGAATCACTATGGGTTGACTCTGAACTGAAACAAAACCAAAACTGCACTGTGACTGAGTGGTCAGAAGATAAGGCATTTGATGCCAGATGATACATAGGTATATGGTTTGCAACATGGTGTAGGGTATTTATGGAGAGCTTCATGTGTTATTAAGCGTTCCCCGTCTTGATAAAATACCTAAGGGAAATCACTTAGGCAATATTGCTATATTGAGTCACAGTTTCAAAGGCACAGGTCTGCAGCTGAGTTGCTTCATTGTGTCCTGCTCTCATGATAGAGGTTATCATTCAAAAGAACCTGGCAGTATAAACTTACTGCTTTCACAGCTCCTGGGGAGCAGAGAAAGAGAACAGATCTGAAGAATACCTTTGCCTTCCAAAGCCATAACCCTGTGACTGATTTCCTCTAACAGGACCTCACCCCGTGATACTTTACTCATTTGTGAGGCTGACACTTTGATTCACATCAGCTTTCCATGGCACCACCAGCCATGAATCAAGCCATCCCACATGAATTTTTGTAACATGTTATGTCCAAATCATAAAGCACATAACCTGCCTTACAGTACTGTCTTTGGTCTTTGGATGTATTCTTAGAAACTAAAATACATTTAGGTTTGTTCCTATGAATTAGGAATTATTATAATTAGCCAAGTAGAAGCCAATATGCCTTGATTACATTAGTATTTAGAGCAATAGCTTGTTCTGGATGATTGGAAGAGAACAAGTCATCATCAAATCCTTGTAAATTTCAAGTTAGGTGGCATTCTTATTTCATTCTCCATTAATTTCTGTCTTGCCTATGAATGGTTTTATATTTTTCAGGCCAGATTAGGGATTTTACTAAACACAACTGAATCAGTAATATAGATTTTTATAAAAGAAAAACTAATGTTTTATACACTTAAGTTGATTTCTTTTGACTTCCTATCAATAAAGAGATTCATAATCAAAAATGACAGACTACATGGCAGTCTCTCATAAGTCAGTTCCTCTGTTCCTAGTTCTGTGCCGTTCATAGAGATCTTACTCTTCAAAATATATCATTACACTTTATTGATGATACTATGTTAACTAACCAAGTGTGATGGATATTTTTGGTCCATAAATTCATTATATCTGGAATTAACTAAAACCTGAATGGCTGAGTACACCTGTGGGGGGATTTTTCAAAGCTAAGTTATTTGAAATGAAAACACTCACTTTTAGTCTGGATCATCTGAGGTAGGTCAACACACAGTACTCCAGTCCACCCTTTCTGCTGGAAGCCTTTGTAAAGGACATGGAAGAATGAGGCTGGTTTTCTCTTTGCCTGTTTACCTTCCTCTTGCTATCAAGTTTATTCCTTAACTGACATTAGAGCCTACTTTGTTGGTATTCCAGCATGTATTAAAGATCAGCTGAGACATTCAGCCTCCCGAACAGAACAACTACTAGATACTTGGACCTTCTGTTGGTAGAAAGATATTGTTGGACTTGCTGGACAACAGACTGTAGGCCATTCTAAATAATCTCTCTATCTATCTATCTATCTATCTATCTATCTATCTATCTATCTATCTATCTATCTATCTATCTATCTATCTCCATATATATATATCAAGAAAATAACAGCCTCTGGATCTCCACAAGAGCAACAAGCACGCTGCACTTCATCATCTCTACAACTCTGAAGTAAGACTTCTAAAACCACCTTCACCATTTACAACATTGGGTTCTGATGAATACGTTCATTTCGCTGGAAGGAAATCTGATTAAAAGCACTCTCAGAAGAAACAGTTTTCTGAAAACTGTATAGAAATTATTAAGAATTAGTTCACATGTTCGTAAGATATATGTCACTTAATGAGCACACTGCATATCAGTGTTTGTCATTCACTCTCTTCAGTGGCAAGTAATCGCACATAACATAGTTGACAACTCATGCTTTTATTCATTTGTAGATGTAAAGTGTGAAAGCAAATTTTGTAGTAGGTATTTCTTTTCTTTCATTCTTTTTTTTTCTTCCAGTATTGAGTTTAGAACCCAGGTCTGTGTCAAGCATTCCACATCCAAAGCGCATCTCCAATTTGAAACTTTAGCAACTATGTTCAACGTTAAACACAGGTTGGGATGAGAAATGCTTCTGATCTCTCTGCGCAGCATCTTCATATCTGAATTGGCACAGTTACAAGATTAATTTTAATAGAGATATTAATTAGTGTTAGTAACTTTTACGCTTAATATATTTTGCACAATTAGTTTCCTTAAAATGGAACAAAGGTGCCCAACAGTGTTTACTGTCTTTACGATGACTAATTGGATTAATGAAGCTAAAAAAGTCTAACCATATTTAAAACTATTTAATAGTTTCCATATTGACTTAACATTGTAAGTGTTCTATCAACCATAAAGAAAGGGTGTTAAATGATCCCAGGTTAATTAGCTTTCGATGCTTATCTAGTCTTTTAAGCCTAAAAACATAACAAGAATTTTCAAAACTATGATTCTTCTTAGCTTGCCTTAAGAGTGCTTAAGACACTAACTGGTATTTAATGAGGCATAAATAAGTGTAATGGAGCTTAAAATTTTTGCTGAAATTTCAGATTTTCTGAGACATAAGACTCCATTTGATTTCTGAATACAGCGATTTTGCCTAATCACTGAAAAACAGTTTAATTCCTGAAACAAATATGAAGATATTGAGGTGTGATAAAGAAGGTGATTTCTAAAAAGTACCAATGCTGTTTGGATGGAAAGGGAAGAAGGAAATCAAGAAACTAAATGATGACTATGCTTATAAAGAAAGAAACTTGTATATAGTGGGTAGGCAGAATTTGAAGATATGTTTTCCATATGACCCATGTCTATTGTGGGATCACTCTTCAACTACTTCTGAAATGCTTACCTCACATTCTGTTGACATTCATTTACCTGTCAACCTCTTTACCGTTTCAGCTCTGTTGCAGAATTTTTGGTGGGTATGAGACTCTGGGTGTATAGCAGCTTGGCTGCTGTTGGTAGTGTTAGTTATGGTGACATGGGCTTTTGATTTTATAACCACTTAAATATGTCATCATTTCTGTCATGACTTTTCTATAACATAAGCTCAAACCCCATATTTAACTTTGTTTTCTTGCATGGAATGTGGCTTTTTCTATATGTGCCTGTGTCATAATCACTTGGAGCTGAAGTAACAGATGGTTGTGAGCAACCTGAAGTAGAAGCAAGGAACTTATCCTGTTGTACGGAAAGGCAGCAAGTGTGCAGAACTTCTGAGCCATACAGTTTAATTTTTTAAAAAATGGTCCAATTAGCTACATTATTCTAGGCTGGTATTTTTATTCTTTCAGAAGTTTAAAGGTGTAGCTATCTATCTTCTGGCTTGCGTTACTTCTAGTAAAATATTCACTGATATTCTTGTACATAATAATATAGAATATTTGTTTCAAAAAATTTTATTATGGTGGATCCCACTGCCATTTTCTTACTCAGTCATTGTTTATTAAGTTTCCCCAATCTGTTTGCTTAAATTTTTCATCATAATTTGTAAACATATTAGCCATTACTGATTCTCTTCTCTTGAGACACTACTGTATTACAAATAGATATTTTTAAATTGGATGCCAATTTTATTCAAATTGCTGAATCTGGTCTAGCCTATTGAAATGAAGAATAAAATCATGACAATATTTAGCATTTTGTCTATAGGTTCGATTGTGTATTACTTCTTGGTAGATTACTTGCCTACCATAAGAAATGGCAGTTTTGTCTGCATGGTTTCTTATCTGCATTACTATCAGCGCAGAGACAAAGGGGAAAATTGAGATGCAAACATGCTTCTCTTCTCTTCTCTTCTCTTCTCTTCTCTTCTCTCCTCTCCTCTCCTCTCCTCTCCTCTCCTCTCCTCTTCTCTTCTCTTCTCTCCCTCCTCTCATTCTCTTTCTCTCTTTCTCATGCACACACACATACATGTACACATACATGTACACATACATGTACACATACATGTACACATACATGTACACATACATGTACACATACAGAAAGAAACACACACAAACTTGTCTAATATGTCTTAGCTTATTTGTTTAAATAATTTTCATCTTCTGCTTTTAATTTAAATTGTTGAAATTTCTATATCACAAAATTCATTGGTATTTTTATACTGTGTCTAATTTTCTCACTTTTCAGAACATTTGTGACTAAAATCATTTATCATTCAAAGTATGAATTTTATCCCATAGGAGAGCAGTCAATTCCTTATTTTTATTGCTTGTTTACATTTTTTAAAAATTGCTCTTCATTTATTTCTGTCATTGACATTCTGGATAAATTTTATTATAGACTACTAGACATTGTAAATTTCAACTATCTTAATTTTTTATTTTTCATGAATTAACAGTATTCTATATTATTGAGATCATTCTGGGAGATTTTTGAAGGTGCCAATTTTTTAAATCTTGCATTTTACTTTGTTTTTTGAAATTAAGCAATTTTTGTATATTGAGTGATTTGTCTCCCTAACTGAGTCAATACAGTAGTTGATATGCCTTGAAATCAGAAACTCTTCCAGGCCCTGTGTAGGATCCTTTAGTTAGTCTATCTACAGAGTTCTGTAAGGTCTTCCTGTTCTAGTGTAGATTTTGCCAAACTGGATATTCTATAAGGATATCTGTACATATTGAGTGCACTCTGTGTATTGACTGTCTTTCTGGCACTGTCCTTGACACATTGACACCAGGGCAACTATAGTTCACAGCTCCATAGTCACCAGCATTTTCCTGGCCTCTCCTCCATGCCACATCTCCTTGTTGTTTGTATAGACATGGACCTTGTGTTACTCCATGCCATGCTGTCTGGAAGGCTGAACCACTTTAGTTTTAGTATCATTTCAATTACTTTATATGCCCCAGTACAGGGGAATGCCAGGGCC
The DNA here is from genome assembly GCA_902729485.2 of Mus minutoides. Lineage (NCBI taxonomy): Eukaryota > Metazoa > Chordata > Mammalia > Rodentia > Muridae > Mus > Mus minutoides. The sequence goes on from LR750061.1 coordinate 260,239, forward strand.
ATTATGTGGGAGGGGGGGTAGGGGAGCAGGGCGGGGATGGGGGGAGGGTAAGGGGAAATTTCTGGATAACACTTGAAATGTAAATGAAGAAAATATATAATAAAGAGAAAAAAATTTAAAAATGAAACTGCAAAGCAAATCGAAAAAAAAAGTCACTCCCCCTAACACATGCGCACACACACACACACACACACACACACACACACACACACACACACACAGAGAGAGAGAGAGAGAGAGAGAGAGAGAGAGAGAGAGAGAGGAAGAGAGAGAGGAAGAGGGAGAGAGGGGGAGAGGGAGAGAGAGAGAGAGAGAGAATGCTTGTTTGTATGGTTGGCATCCAAACACTGAGATATAAGGAAACCTGGGACTTTGTATAAAGTCTGCTGTTTTATATAAGAATTCTGTATGATACTATATAACCATTGAATAAACACTCTTTAAATATCAGTCAGTGAGTTAAATATAATTGGAGGGGGTATTTTTTTTGCCTGCCACGCTAATGCATACTCGGTACCACAGAATTTGGAGGGCTAGAAAGCTGGAGAATTAAGTTAATATAACTTGAAAATAAGTAGAGTTACCTCGCTCTTGCTCTCCCTTTGGGTATGTTTTTAAACTGTATAGATTATGTCTGTGTTTCTGAATGTGGCATAAACACTTTCATGTAACCTTCATAGTCACATATATTTTCTATATAATGAGAAATAAGGTTGAATATGAAATATGAATAGACTGGAAGTTCATCCTCAGATTGTAGGATCTCAGTTTAATTCATTTTAATCAAAATATTTTCAATGTTTCAGATTTTATGTTGAGTTTTTTTTTTCAAATCAAGTTAAGCAAACTAGAGTTGATTTTTCTGTAGGGTGATAGATATGATTCTAATTCTATTCTTGTACATGTGGACATCAAATTTTTCTCATACCATTTGCTGAACATGCTATGTACATTAGACAGTTTTATACCAACTTGAAACAAACTAAAGTAATCTAAGAGGAGAGAACCTCAACTTTAAATAAACATGCATATAAGATGAGGCTGTAGGTAAATCTGTAGTGTATTTCTTAATAAGTGATTGGGGAGAGAAGGGTCTACTCCTCGTGGGTGGGGCTATTCTTGGGTTGGTGTTCCTGAGTTCTACAAGTAAGAAGGCTGTGCAAGCCAATCAAAGCAAGCCAGTAGGCAAAACCTCTCCATGGCTTCAACATCAGCTCCTGTCTCCACATTCCTGCCCCGTTTGAATCCCTGCACTGATTCTCTTCAATGATAAACAATAATGTAGAAGTGTAAGCCAAATTAAACTCTTTTCTCTCTAAGTTGATTTGGTCAAAGTACTTTATCACTGCAATAGTAACCCAAACCAAGACATTTTCTGTTCTATAGTATGCATTTTGGCTTGTTTATCAAATGTCATCTTGCAGTTGCATGGCTTCAGGTTTATGTCTTCTATTTAATTCCATTTTTTAAAGTCTTATTTTGAGCCATAACCACATTGTTTAACTCATTGTATCACTGTACTATAGTTTGAAATTTAGTATGCTAATCCTTGTAGTGTTATTCTTTTCACTCAGGATTGTTTTGTTTTGGCAATAAATACTGACAAGGATGTAGAGAAATGAGAAGCTTACTCACTATTGGTGGAATTGTAAGCTTGTGCAGTCATTGTTAAAATCACTGTGGAGAATTCTCAAAAGGAGGAAACTAGATGAACCACATAATCCGGCCAAGACACCTAATGGCTTATGCCCAAAGAGCTGTACACCCTATGTCACAGATCCTTTTACGACCACTGTGTTCATTGTTGTTCTATTCACAATAGCTGGGAAAAGGAATGACTGATAAATGGAAAATGCAAGAATTATATAATGATAACATTGGTTGACATGCCATCATGGATGTCCAAAACCTTACAAAGGAAAAGAGCTATAGGCTATAGGCAATTAATGACTGCTGCTAAACTGAGAATCTTCTCCAGAGATGAATCCCATGACAAATCATGATAATTTATCTGATTCAACACTTTCAACTCTATACAAGCATACATAGAGGCAACACCAAATGGATCCAAAGGGATATATATATATATATATATATAGTAGGGAGTGCACAGGACATGTTGGAGAGTTGGAGGGAGAAAGGGAGAGCTGAAATGCTATAAATGCAACATATATTTTTTTAATTCTCAAAAAATTAAATAAAGAATTATGTTATCTTTTTATCTCAGTATTTATCACTTTTTACAAACTAGAGAAATCTTTGTCTAATATAGTATAAGCTTATTTATTTACAATGCATTAGTCTGCTTCAATATTTGATTTCATTTGATATGATATTATTTGTTTGATTAAAGTGTTATTTGTTTTCTCCCCTTGACTGATTTAGCTTGTGAATCTGATAACAATTTTATAACATAGATTGCTGGACTTTTATTCCTGAACAAAATAAAATAGCTTCCCCCCGTTAAATAATAGCTTCATTTAAATTTAGTAATTCAATTTATATTCGTGGAAAAAATAGAACAAAGCTTTTGATACATTTTAATTTTCAGATGTTGATCTTAAGAAGATATAACTTTAAAGGGATGTGAGAAAAGATAATACTATATTTATTTACAGAGATACTGTTTATTAATCAATTACTTTATATTCTTTTTAAAATTATTTCTTTTATTTTTGCATTGCAATATTTTAACACCATAACTTTCCATCTCATCCAATTTTCAAAATAATAAACTTCTTGGGTTTCTCTCCATTGACTCCTTTTTTAAAAAAATAACACAAAGTTAATCTAAACTAAGTTCTCTGTATGCTTTCATACTTTAATTGAAAACTGTTATGATATTATGTGCATAAGATATACAAGAACTAAATGGACAAGCTTCATAGTCCAGTATTATTAACACATTTACATATACATGCATTCTCTTCAGCCTTAAAGGCCAATACCAATAAATTTAAAACAATGGTATTGAATGGGACCTCATAAAGTTGCAAAGCTTCTGTAAGGCAAAAGATACTGTCAACAAGACAAAAGGGCCACCAACAGTTTGGGAAAGGATCTTTACCAATCCTAAATCGGATAGGGGACTGATATCCAATATATATAAAGAACTCAAGAAGGTGGACACCAGAAAATCAACTATCCCCATTAAAAAGTGGGGCACAGAGTTNTCTCTCACTTTCTAGATGTCCATACAACATTTGGGGAAGAACATCTACCTTCTCTTGATAATATTAAAAGTTGTAATAATGATGTAATTTTATACCTAGAAGCAGGACAACTCTGTAAGCTCAGAAGAGCAGTACATTGCAACTCTCTAGCTTTCAAGTAGTGTTGCTATCTTCTCCAGTGGGAAGGAATAAACAAATCTGTTTAAATACAAAATTTACTTGTATAATATATCTCACATTTTAGACAATGCTGGAGAAATGATGCTAAATTTACTCAATTCCATCCAGTTGCCTGAAAAATGCATGATGACTTTGTTTTTAATAGCTGGGATAGTATCCCATTGTATGTAGATGTACCACATTCTCTTTATTCATTTTGTTGTTGTTGTTGTTGTTGTTGAGGGATATATAAATTGTTTTCAGGACCTGTCTGTTATAAATAAAGCTGCCATAAACATAGCTAAGCAAGTGTCCCTTTGGTATAGTGGGGCATCTTTCGAGTATAGACCCAGAAGTGGTATAGCATTAAAATTCCAACAGAATCCTTACAGGCCTTGAAAGAGTGATTCCCCACTTCATATAGAAAAGACAAACAAACAAATGAACAAACAGGGTAGCTGAAACCATCTTGAACAATAAGAGAACTTCTGGAGCTATTACCATCCTTGATCTCAAAATTTACTACTGTTCAATAGTGACAAAATCTGAATGGTACTAATATAGAAACACACAGGATAATCAGTGGGATTGAGTCAAAATCCCAGAAATAAACCCACACACCTACATGTCTGCATGTAGAAGACTGCAAATAGATCCATATGTATCACCCTGCTGGGCTTCATGACGAGCAGTAGATGGCCAACACAAAACAACTCAATGGCCTTTTTGGAGGTTCTTTGTCTCATAATCCTTTGTTTAGGCTTTTTTTGTTTTTGTTTTTCTTTATCACTCTTTTATGTTTTTTATAGCTTCTGGTTTTGTGCTTTTATTAAATTTCTGTGTGTGCAAATGTGTATAACTCTGTATGTATATGTATTTTTGTGGTTTTTCTTAGGATTGTTTACTTCTGTTTATTTGTTTGTTTTGTCCTAATTGTGGCTTGTTAAATTTTATTTTATATTTATTATTATTAATTCTTATTAGATGCCTATTTGTGTAGTAATGAGCAAAGGGAAAAGGTGTACATATCAGTGGGTGGGCAGGTAGAGAGGATCTGGAAGGAGCTTGTATAGAAGAAAGCATAATAACATTATAATGTATGAAAAAAAAACTTTTCTCACTAAAAGTTTAAAAATGAACTTCAGCAAAAATGGTTGACACTACTGGCTACTGCACTGTAAACTTTAGCATCCTCACCAGAGACTTAGCTGGTATTAAGAGTCCAAACTACCTTTCATTCTCTGAGTTGCTCCTTGTGTTTGAATGTCACATCTTAATATTCTAATCTCTACCTAAATTCCAGATAAGCCATTGATTCTTTGTAGAATAGAGTATGGTGCCCTTTGTTTAGCATCAGTATTGGATTACACTTTTATGTGATATTTATCTTGCAAACCTAAGTCCTTTGTCAAATATATATCTTATGTACAAACATCAAGATACAAATGTGGAGATTTTGACATGATCATAAAAGTCACGAGAACCTACTTGGTGGAAAACTGAAGATTGTTTATAGCCTTTATTATGATGGAGATTCCTTGATCATCCAGACAGACTTAGTAAAGCACATGAGCAAATATGGTGTTAAAGTTCTCAGAAGAGCTCTCCCTCACTCTGACTCTGGCTCTGGCTCTGGCTCTGGCTCTGGCTCTGGCTCTGGCTCTGGCTCTGGCTCTGGCTCTGGCTCTCCTGGAACTCATGTAGACCAGGCTATCCCCAAACTCACAGAGATCTATCTGCCTCTGCCTCTGCCTCTGCCTCTGCCTCTGCCTCTGCCTCTGCCTCTGCCTCTGCCTCTGCCTCTGCCTCTGCCTCTGCCCCTGCCCCTGCCCCTNCTGCCTCTGCCTCTGCCCCTGCCTCTGCCCCTGCACCTGCACCTGCCCCTGCCCCTGCCCCTGCCTCTCCCTCTCCTTCTCCCTCTCCCTCTATTTTTTTCGTGATTCTAAAAGCCTTTGCTAGGAAATTCATTCCTTTGTTTAGGATGTTTTTGGATTTGTTGTTATTGTTGTTGTTGCTATTGTTTTGGTTTGGTAGGTTTGTATTTTTGTTGCTGTTGTTGTGGTTGTTTTTCTGTAGTACTGGAATGAGATGTCTGGTGTGGGAAATTTTAAATAAAGTTAAATATGACTTGATGTATTGGATTTCAGACTTTGCTAGTATTTTAGGTTTCTTTTTATGAACCATACAATTTTTTTTTTCGATTTTGAAGAATGCTCAATAGTAAAAATCCTCCTGACCTACCCAGAAAACATCTATTGATCCTCAGATCTTGTCATCACTTCTGTGTGAGCACATGATCTATGACCTTGATTGAAATGGAAAGATATTACACCCAAACTGGAACAGCTGGAATTTTCCTCTAAGGCAAATAGAGTAGTTACCCAGGGAAATTAAAAGGGACAACTTCCAACATCAAGGCACTTGGCTGGCATGAACTACTTAAGCAAAAATATATGTTGAACATGGAGGGACAAAAGAGGCTGAGCCACAGGCACAAGTGGAAGTGAGAAAATATGGATTTCGACAGAGAACAAGAAGAGGAATAATAGCTATTTCATCATCTTATGACAAGACTCTATTTCCACTTTACATGAAAGTAGGGAAACTTTTTTCCCCTTGTTCTGGTCAACCACAATCGCTCTGCTTGACCCCACTCTTTCCAGCCGGCTCCGCTTTGGCCCTGCTTGCTCCAATGGGCTCCGCTTGCTCCGGTCAGCCCTGCTTGCTCCAGGCAGCCCTGCTCGCTCCGGGAAACTTTTTATTATAAATGTTCTTCCCAACCCATGTAGAGTTAAGGATTATGTTTGTACTTTTAGCAGTTAAGACTAAATGATGTCACATAAATAATTCAAAATGATTATTGATTAAAGTATGTGACTATTTGTTTTCTGGTCAGTAATGATTTATTTCTGCAAATAGGACATTAATATTCTACCAGGTATGTCACAGACCCTCTCAAGTCCCTTGTGTGCGTGGGTCGAGTTCTCTTGAGCAAGTGGGCAGGATTCGGTGAGTGTGGGTGACAAACAGACTTACACACAAGGGAGTGTGTAATATCTGAGTGTAATTGTGAGATTGAGCACCAAACTTTTATACAGTGGGGAGGAAGCCAGGTGAGGTACATCCATCAAGTTACAATGACACAATACAATAGGAATTAATACATCAAAAGGACTTACAGGAGCCAGGCAATGTTTACAGTAAATAGTAAGGCAGCTCTGTTTAGGATCAGCTACTGACAAAGATTTCACATCCTAGTTACAATTTGTGCCTTTTCCTTTGAGCCTTGTGAGAACTAATCAACAGGGGGTTCCGCACACAACCCCTGTTTACTAGGTCCAGGTAGATTCTAAAGAAAGAGTTTACCAGCTTGTTAATTATCTGCTAATTAGTCTGTTTTCTACCTGGCTATAATGAGGATTTCCTCTGTTAGTGGGAGATCTATTTGTTCCCTAAAACTATTGTTCCTAGCAAGCATTCTGCAGACCGATTCTGAGCTACTTTTGGCTTCTCTCTATGTAATGCTAATTAGCTTCCCTGTCTCTAGATACTGAATTCCCACAGAAAATCAAGAATTCTCTAGGACTGTTGGAACACTGGAAGTCTTAGTTTATGTCAAGATTCATTCTATGCTTAATATAAAAATTCCCACTGAATGATCTATGCACCAGACTAAATTCAGGGATAAAACTGGTTGTGAGAATGTCTTCCCAGGAGAATGAGTTCCTTTTGAAACCCATGTGTCTCATGAGTGCTTGTAGGTTTTTAGGCCTGCCAAGCTCTGCACTGGGATGTCCGTGGCACAGGTATGTTGGGATAATAGAAGGAAATAAACAAAGTTCCAAGAAAATGTTGACTTTCATCTTTCCACTTACAGAAGTGATTGTCTAAGTAGACAGCGAAAGGAGGAGATGGGGCCAGGGCTTGATCTTAGGCTTCTCAGTATGTTACTGGGTATGACCACCATTTCTTTTATGCTCTTCTGTGAAGCACAACATCATTGGTGCTCAGCTGTGTGAAAGGAACAAGAGCAGAGTGTGCATGTTAAAAGCCTGTGCTCTACCTTAGATGCTCTGGTTGCAGGAATCAAAGGAGTTGTGTAGAGCTTTCATATCTCATGGAGTCATCACACACAGAGCATCCTTTACACATGATAAGTGTGGAGTGGTCACATTATCTCATTTCATCTTTAGTCAACCATGGGACTCAGTTACCTTACAGATGAAGAAACTGGGATTGAAGTGACTTCTTTAATGTTACTGAGGCAGTAGGTGGTATAGCCAAAATCAATATTCAGGCCTTTCTGTCCAGCATTCATGCAAGAGAGTCACCTTTTAGATCTCAGGGTTTAAAGCTGCATGGATGGTTACCTTTCACTTCTGGTAGAATCAGAAACCTTGCTTTTTTCAAATGTAACTCGTTCAAGACTGAGGTTTGTTTTTCACAGAATCAACTTAAGGCTAACTGTTTATTCTAGTATAATGATAAATTTAAAAGCAAGTACTATAAAAATTCCGTAGTTCATATATAACTACAAACTTGTTTAGATTATAGAGTAGACAATTATGAAATTGAATGATATATAAAATTAGATTTAGCTAATTTTCAAAACTTAAAAGATAGGCAACAGCTATCAAATGCAATTCATTTTCATATACTCATTGCTTTTAATTATGTGTTATAGAAAGAAGAAAGTATTTGAATTTTTAAATTTTTTTCAACATTATTCATAATAATATTCCATTATCATATCTTATTAGGAAAAAAATATATTTTTTATAATAAAGATATGGATATATATATCCATATATATCCATTTATATATAATAAAAAATATATAATTTTTATAATAAAGGTATGGACACCTTTGTTATAAATATCTGAAAAGGGTGAAATGACTAGTTTTATATTTGTTTCATAAAATCTACTCTGAAAATGTTTATTACAAATCTGAATAAATTTTTCTTATTAATATCAAACAATCAAATATTCACATAAAATCATAAATGCTGTTTTTTCTAATTAATTTCAAAGTTATATCTCTTTCCATCAGCCAGCATAAAACTGAACTTGAACCTAAAGAGAATCCCTTTAATTAATGACTTATAAAACACACACATGCCAAGTGTAGTAGTACATGTCTTTAATCCCAGCACTTGGGAAGCAGAGGCAGTCTGGTCTACCAAGTGTATTTCAGGACAGTCAGGGTTACACAGAGAAACTCTGTTTGGAAAACACACAAACAAAAAACAACTTACACATATTTAGTGCAGAGCATAAAAAATAGATCTTTTTTAAAAAGTTTGACTGTTTAAAGTTTGTCTATGAAGAAATACTGTTTGCAATAATGCTTCATAAAATGACTTAATTCTTCTAAAATTACTCCATTTTGAACTTTAAAATTCTTGTCTGGCATCTAGGAGATTAAAAATAATCCACATGAGTCTAAAAGAGTAATTTTAAACTACTGCTTGAAGACTATAATATAGTTATATAATCAAGGCATTGTTTGAGAAGACAATTTATTTTTAAATGATGCTAAATCTCCCCTAAGCCTTATAGCAATTATTTTTATTCTTTTTTATGGAAACAAATGAAGATTCAACTTCATCCTTTTCATGATTTTTAGTTGTGCACATTCTTTAAAGATTTCATCCATGTTACAATATAACTTTAGCATAAAGATTTCTTCTCCTCTAAGTGCTCCCAGAAACCCCATATATCAACATCCTATGTCTTATTTATTCATTTATTTTTCTTACTGAGGACCATTAGTGATGCACATATACACATGGGTATGTGGTCTGGGGCATGTAGAACCTTCCACTGGCCACATCTCTGAAGAAAAATGATTCTCATTCTCCCTGTAGTTATCAACTTTTGGCACTTCCTCAGCTTACGGTAGCCCTTGAAATCTGCTCTCTAATTCATGTCAGTATTTTTAAAGAATGTTATATTGTTTGAGAATATCATACATGCAGATAATGACATTTGAAAAGGAGTTACCATTGCTTCATTTTAAATTTCTTTGCTCCCAATTCCACAATATATCCTTTTTTACCCTCCCCTGTCTCCTCCCAAATCATTCCCACCTTCCTACCCACCCAAACCTACATTCTGATTAGAATACAAACAGGTTCTAAACCAATACGAATTTTAAAAAGTAACAATAAAATAAGATTAAAAAAAATAGCTCGGCAGTGGTGGTGCACACCTTTAATCCCAGCACTTGGGAGGCAGAGGCAGGAGGATTTCTGAGTTCAAGACCAGCCTGGTGTACAGAGTGAGTTCCAGGACAGCCAGGGCTATACAGAGAAACCCTGTCTCAAAAAATAAATAAATAAAAATTAAAGTACAAAAAATTAAAAACAAACAACCCTGAATAGGACAAACCAAACAATAAAAGAAAAAGAGCCCCCCCCCCAAAAAAAAGAAAGAGAAAAGCACAAGACTCCGTGACAAAAACATTGACAAATACAGAAATCCTATAAAAGTAAAAGGCCTGTAGTGCAAAGAAAAAAATGTCAAGACGTATCATTATTAGTCAAAGAACCTCAAAAAAACATGCCATTGAGATAGTTTTGTCTTGGCGCTCCAATGATAGGCATGGGGCCAGACCTTAAAATTGATTTGTATCCCTAGTGAGACTAATGTTTCCTTTGTGAATGGTTATTAGTTGAAGATGGCTCTGGGTTACAGAAGTGGCCTTGTGTTCCCTTCTACTCTCAGCACTGGGACTCCATCTGTGCCAGACCTGTGCAAACCCTGTGCATGCTGCCAGTCTCTGTGAGATCATGTGTGCATCTGTCCTGCTGTGTTTAAAAGACCTTGTTCCCTTGGTGTCCTCCATCTCCTCTGGCTCTTATACTCTCTTTCTTCCTTCTCCTCTGAAGAGTCCTCTGAACTCTAATGAGAGGGACTGACAGTGATATCCCATTTAGGACTGAGTGTACAAAGATTTCTCACTCTCTTCTAATTGTCTACTTGTGGGTGTCTGCATTTGTTCCAGTCTGCTGCAAAAGGAAGCTTCTCTGATAATGGCTGAGCAAGACACTGATCTATGAGTGTAGCAGAATGTCCTTGGGAGTCACTTGATTGCTATGTTCCTTTAACAGGACAGTAGTATTTGGTTTTCCCCTAGGTCCCTGGCTTATCTAGTCTCTGGTTCACAGCAGGGCAGTGTTAGAGATGGGTCGCATCTCATAGGGCAGTGTTGGCCAGGGTCCCATCGCAATCAGCATAGTCATCCCACTGTGCAGAAGGTCACACAGCCTCCTTCTCCTATCTAATTAGAGCAGCACCTTTTGGTTAGTTTTAAATTAAAAAAGCATTATGTCATCCTCTTATCTTTAGTTTTACTTTTCTTTCATGATCATCATTTAATTCCCTCTTCTCAGAGTCAACATGCTTGGTCTATGTCATTGGATTTATCTTTTGAAAAATATACAGTGTGTTTTTGTGAATGTGTATTTTTAGTAAGCTGCAGAAAAACCATCATAGTCAATATTCTTATTCTAAATACAAGAGCATGGGCTCACTCTTAATCACTAAAATGCTTTAAAGGGAAGAAAAAGAATATTTTATCTTAACTGGTGTAGAGATGTTTCCTAGAATCTCTATGAGATGCATGTACCCAATCATGTAGAATGGCAGACACGTTAGTGCTGTTTCTTAAGATAATACTCTTCTGAAAATACAGTCGGCACTATGCACACACATGCATGCACACAGGTACATACACAGGTATACTCATGCACTTATATAGACACATGTACATACATACATACAGAATACACACATGCACACGCATTCACACATCCAAATGCACACACAGACAAACACATATGTGTGTGTGTGTGTGCACGTGTGTGTGTGTTTTATAATGCTTAATCATCATCTCTCCAACAAGAGCAATTCCGAGCTGTCTTGGTTGGCCTTTCTGAGATTCTGAGGAGCGTTGTACAACACACTGCTCAACCATCAAAGCAGTATGGCCAGTAGCTTGTCCCTTTCGCCACTTTTTTTGCCCCTCCCAGTGAACTTTCTGTCATTCTCTTCTTTAGTAGATGTTACTTCTCCTTTAGTTCAGTCACATTGATTTTGGCCAGTCTACAAGAAAATCCCCCATCTTTCTCCTTTATCTCTATCATGTGAGACCACAGAAAGAAGAGTGCCCTCTCCTGTCCAGATAGAGTGCTCATTAGGTGCATCAAATTGACATTGCATGCTTTGGCCTGGGACTTTGAAGATGCTGAATTGAGAGAAATAAATTCTTGTAAAGCCACCTCTGAGTCTGTTATGGTTTCTTGAGCTGATTAATATAAATACTTCTCCAAGTAACTTTACAACTTTTGTTTATAATAACTTCCATGTTTCATTTTTCCTTTCCTGTCCTGTGTTTGACATATCACACTTTCTTTTATGCTATTATTTCTCATATTTCCCTTTCTTAGCTATTACATCTTCTAACAATTCATTGGTGGTTTGTGTAGAGATTTTTGTTGCTGCTGCTGTTGTTGTTGTTGTGGTCGTGGTGGTGGTGGTGGTGGTGGTGGCCATGGTGGTTTTGTTTTGTTTTCATTTTCCAGTATTTCTACCTTTGTACAAGACAAAATAGACCAAGACATTTGTTCTACCCTAGGGGGCCAAGGATCTTCATCACCTTTTCTATGACCATGTACTATGCTATGTTCTACTAGATACCATCAACAATTGACTTGCAGGTTAATAAGGATGTGTTTATGAGAGGATATAATTTAAAGTAAGATAAAATAATTATCTAATAAAAATATTCTTGGGCTGGTGAGATGGCTCAGCGGGTAAGAGCACCCGACTGCTCTTCTGAAGATGATAAGTTCAAATCCCAGCATCCACATGGTGGCTCACAACCATCGGGAACAAGATCTGGCGCCCTCTTCTGGAGTGTCTGAAGACAGCTACAGTGTACTTACATATAATAAATAAAATAAATCTTTAAAAAAATATTCTTAAACCAGATTTCCTCAAAAACTGTAACATTTAATTTGCTTTATACTTGACAGATAATGAATGAGCAAACCACTTAGCTGTTTCACTGGGCTGGAATTTGGACTTGTTCTGAAAGAAGCCAGTGATGTTCTATCCGGAGCACAATCTTGTCTTTAGCAATTTCTGTGTCATGCTAGCTGTAACATTTAGAGACTGTTTTGCAGAGCCTGAGCTCCACCGTAATTTAATTGACACTCCATAGAGGCTTGGGGTATGCCCACAGTTATACCCGAGCAGCTTGGGCCTAAGAGCGTGATTGCTTCTCTCTCCTACCTCTCTCTGTTCCTCAGCAGCACACAGATTTTTGCAACAAGAAACCTACAGGCGAGTTTAGAAGCCCTCTGTGGGATTTAGTCTTTGTAAAAGGTACAATAAAACAATGCAAAACAAACAAACAAACAAACAAAAATCTTGCCTTTTGGGTTTGATTTGGTTAAATACACTGTTAAACACATCAAATACTGTACAAGTAGTTGGTGAGATCTGAGCACCACCTACTGTCCGACTGTGGAATCACATGCTAGACATGAAAATCTGATTTCTAAAACAGAGATTGTATGTATTCTCATGAGGTTGGATGGTGATACATAGCAGATCCAGTCAGAAACGTTGTCTGTGTTTCTAAGTAATTTTATGAGACATGCTCATGCGAACGAAACCTCTTTAATAACCAAGAAGTAGCTAAAACGTTTTACAGACACTCAGAAAAAGCAGTCGGTATCAGCTTTAAAAATAGGAAAAGTTGGGCCTAGGGAGATGAATCAATAAATAACTTATTGGCAGGCCAGGGATGAAAAACATGAGTTTGAGCCCATGAACTCACATAAAAAGGCTAGATTTGGCAATATGAACCTGTAGTTTGAGTTCTGGAAAATTAGACACAGGAGGATACTCATGGCTTGTTGGTCAGCAACTCTAGCTGAATTGGTGAACTTGGGGTTCAGTGAAAGACTTAGTTTAAATAAATAAGCTAGGCAGCTGTTGAGTAAGAGACTCAGCGTTGACCTGTGACCTCCAAAGCCACACATATGTGAATTCATATAAACACATGCACCTTTGTATACACATATATGAAAAATATACAAAGAAATAAAAGACATACGGAAACAGAAGTTCTGAGTTGGTTGAAATAAAAGTTGATATGTTGTACAAAGTACGAGTGTTATTGTCTCTGGAAACCAGAGATAGTACATGTTTAAAACTCGTTATGCAAATGCATGGATGAGGTCATGCTGCTGCTTTTATTTCCTAAATTCAAGTAGGTTTCAATGCATTCTCTTTGGAATTGATTGACATAGTAAACAAACCACACAAAAAGGAAGGACATGAGGTCTATGAATAAATAATACAATCAATGATTTTGATTACGTATCTAAGATGATACATTGAGAATCTTAATTTCATTAAATAAAGAATAAGCTTTATTGTATTTTGTAGGATATTTGTCATGCACTTAATTAAAATTAATATCCTTACGTAGGGGAGGATGTGATGGCGATCTAGCCACGTGCTCGTACATGCACGGCAACACCCCATCCTGGCTACATTGCCAGATTAGATGATTATCTTAAATCATCTTAGTAAGATACTACCTCATCATACTCTGAAAGGGAAAATATTTAGGTAAAAGTATTTAAATTTCTCATAGTAATTTAGAAATAATATGAGAGTATAGTCAAATAAATATCGAATTGAAGAAAACAAAGCTAAAATTACAAATAAAAAAGAAAATAATGTATAGCTCATATTGTAGGATACCATAATATGTTTATTGAGGCAAGAAGAAAACTGCTAACTCCATCATTAATGAAGGAGGGATTAGCACTTACCATAAGTATTATAACATGAGAAGAAGTATAGGAGGAGAAAAATCACTGAAAAATAGGTTTGTGTGTGTGTGTGTGTGTGTGTGTGTGTGTGTGTGTGTGTGTGTGCTCAAGACTTGTGTGAAGAAATACTAGTTTCAGACAATATCCTAAGTATTCGTTTCTGGTTTGAGGATCTAAACACAGGAGGTTCTCAGTAATTTTAGCAAGCTCCAAGGTCTGGCTTTCTCTTAAACCCACATTAAAGGTACATTTACATTTTTATCATTATGTCAGCCAGAGTGTTTGGATCTTCCATCTAACCTTGAATTGCTAAAGCTGCTTCTTGGTGTGTAAGCTCTGAACCTTTGTGGTGTTCCATGTCTGCATCTGCAAAAATGTTAGTACAAGGTTCAAACTTCTTTTGTCTAATGGTACACAAGTAAAAAAAGATAGGCTTTGATGCCATGTGTTTTCTGTCTGTTTCTAGCATCTTACCAATGTTGATAATTTCCAATTCCAATATAAACTCATTTACAGTTGGGTATGTGCAGTTCATGAAGCTTATTTGTGAACTTAGAGTTAAACACTGATTTGAGTAAATTAATAAAAGAACCAGATCCTATCATAATCTTCAGTTCAACTTTACTGGTAAAAACATCTGACTCTAATGTTCACACTTGCCGGCCTTTTGTCTAGACTCCACTTGTTACATTCTCAAAGACGAAAAGAGTGACTCATTAAATTTACTCAGGCTTCCTGGTTGTGGAAATCATAGAAATTAAAGTATATTGTTGAGTTTGGTTGACAGCAAATCCAGGTTGTTTAAAAAAATTCATCATCTGCCTAGAGTACACCCAACATCAGACCAAGTCTGAAATATACCGGATGCCCCTCTTCTGTTTGACAAGTCTGTGGGGACGTCCTTAAGTAGTTCACTATGATGATGTTAATGGAAGACTGGCAAGTTGCAGTCTGCCCATGAAATGAACCAGAACTGAACTTAATGAGACAATGGGAAATCGCAGAGAACAGTAGAGGGAGTTACCAGCGTCAATGGCAGTCATCACTGAAATGAATGGTTTGGCATAATGAAGCTCAACTACAAAATGATGATTGATGCGAGAACAGCAACATAAAAGAAGAATAGTTGCCCATTCCAGTTCTGTCCAACACAAATCCCCTTAAAGAAGCACTTAAGTTAGGAACACAGGTTCATTCCTTAAGTGATAGATGTGTTTGCCCAATGAGTGACCACAGAGAGGGGGAAGAACTAACTCCTCATTTCACAATGACATTTTAAATGGGTATCTTCTCATTTTAGAATCTGGACTCTGAAGATCTTGCCTAAGTGAATGAATGACCATCCTCATGAAACCTAGGTGTTCGTGCAATTAGGTAGGAATAAGTTCTCTTGGCACCGTCTAGTGAGATCACAGACTGCCAGCTTACCCCACACAACTGAAAGAGCAAAACAGTAGCCTCTGACAATTTTCCCTAATTTAACTACCATGAGACTGACATCTGGCAAGTTGAGAGTTCTTTCTTAAATTACTCTGAGGAGTTAGTTTATACCTACTCACATACACATGAGTGAGAAATAAATAATTGGACATATTGTATTTTAGTGTATATATGACAGAGAATAATAAACATGGGAAAATGTAAAAAATTCTTATTATTGTTTTGTTTATTATTTCTTCTCCTCGTGATTAGATGTCAGGGTCTTTCTGCTTTAACCTCCTCAGTTCTGAAATTAGAGACATGAACATCCACATCAGGCTGGCCTTGCTTCTGATTTACCACAAGCATTCAGTTTGAATGATATGATTCCATATTTTCTCTTTTGCAGTGAAGTGTATATATCAGAATTGCATAGACTGTGGAATTTCTGCTGTTTTTGTCTTTATTCTGATACTCTCACATGATATCGAATATAAATGGGAGGTTTTTAAATTGATTCAGCTGAAATTAAATAAATTTCAAAGTCAATAATTTTTGACATGCCTGTATGAATCACTACCTTTTCCTCCCAGGGGTAAGCTCTTGCCCCTGGTGTAATACTGTTATGAAAATAAAATCTCCTAAAACACTGGCTAAGAACAAAACAAAACTGATTTCTTTGATTTTTATTGTCAAGGTTGCAAGAATTGCTTTAGTCAGCTCTTGCCTCAGCAACAGTAAAATATTTGAGTCTTTCGAGGGAGTCGGTACTAATTTTTCCTGTTTTCCAAATCCTCAATGGAAAAAAAAAAAATAACTAAGGCTGTCTCATTAGATTTCCATTGTTGTTGTGTATTTGCACAAATACACTGGCTTTCCGCCAGGATACTTATGACTGTTAGAAGTCCCAAAATCAGTGCTACTCACCACTAGCATCCTTTCTGAATCTCTGAGAAGGAAGCCATTTTCTTTTGTTTTTCCCAACTAGGATTAGTCTTCCTTGTATGTATGTATGTATGTATGTATGTATGTATGTATGTATGCATGTATGTATGTATGTATGTATGTATGTATGTATTTGCTTATTTATTTGTAGAGAAAGGGGATCTGGGAAGCATGCTATTGACTATGTGTGGAGATCAGCTTTAGAATGTCATTTCTCTCCTTCCATTCTGTGGGGTTTGAGATTTAAACTTGGGTCGCCAGTCTTGGTTGTGGGTACCTTTACCAGTGTTATTTGTATTTAGTTTATAGTAGTCACTTGAGTATTTTTCATTCATTCATCCCACAAATTGCTAATAACCTAAAAAATGGGTGTCAAGATTGTCAAAACAAGGTAACAGGTTCTTATTTAACATGCATTCAGGAGAGTAACAAAACTCACATGATTAAGTGAAAAGGTATCCCGGGTGTGACTCTTGAAGAAACTCCAAGGGTGAAAAAAAAATGAAAGAGTTTGATCCATTTAGGATAATCAATAGCTACTTCTCTGGGATGGATAATTCTTGCAAGTAACATAGCTTATTCCAAGAATGATATGAGGAGAGCCACTGAGGTATGTTGAGGTAGGTGTTATAATGGAAGGAGATCTGTTGATGATGCATACCATGAGAAACCATGTAAGTAAGTTCAAGTTTGGAATCTTTAGTTGTATGAAAATAGGATTATAGAAGTTTTAGGGTCTGAAAAGAGGTTTCCTTGAGAATAAACTACACAAGATCGCAGTATGTGGGAGTGAAATTCACAGTTGACTATTCAAGGTAGTATTATTTGCTTTGGGGGGGGTACTATCAAGAGCAATGACTTTAAGTCATGAGCCATCTAAAAAAGGCTAAGCCTAGCAGGCAATTGTCCAGAGATGTTTCGCCATGGAAGTGGGATGAATGAGCCTCATGCAGGCAAGGTCTGAGGGACAAGTCTTGGGATTGATTCTTGCTATTGATATGCCTTTCCTGTCATCATTAAATCAATATAACAATCCCTGGACATTATTCCACCCTAGTGGGCAGATTTTCTTCAGATGAACCAAGACGTACCCTTTTGTCATGATGCTATATAAACAAATAGATAATTCCTAATGATGATTCTGTATGATATATTAATACTAATAATTATTGATCCACTTATAATATGGATTATGATTAAGGCCCTCTGTGATATGGAAACTGAAAATAGGATTTTGCCAGTCTTCGTGTGTCATGAGTTACTTGATATGAGATCGAAAGCAGACATTGATACATACTTACAGTTTAGGAATTCATATCTTTAGGACATAAATTCATTAACTAAAGTCCAGAATTCGGAAATGAACAGTTTATTGTAGGTACAAGAAAAGAAGTTAAAATATTGACTATGTTTATTTATATAAAACTTCAGGGTTAACTTAGACCTAATGATTATAGTTTTAACCCTCAATGAACCTGTGGATCTCTTGACAGAAAATAAATGTCTAGTTAGACAACCAGTCTTAACAGAAACACATGTAATCATCCTTATTGTAACTTCCTGTTCAATTTATGATCCTAACTGGTGTTGGAACTTATTGGAACTTTTGGAATACCATATCATCTATTCTTCTGAAAAAGCACAAAGTACTAGGAAAGATGACATTAAAGAGGCAGAAAGAGAATAGGCTAGAAGCATGACAGAGATGAAGAACTGAACAGATGAAGAGAGACAAAGAAGAGGAGCCACCGAGAAAGGAGAAAGCAGCAGGCAGGGTTTTCTTACAATGGGACAGACTTTTAAAATTCATTTAGCAATGAAAGGGCAGAAGCCTTTTTTTTTTCTCTCTCTCTAGCAATAAAGATCAAAGCTTATTTTTCATCCAGAATGAGTAAGTTCTTTCTGTGCTGCCGCTTACTCTATGGAACTTGCTCCTGAGGGCCCTTGCTTCATCAACCAAAAATACATACATATGTAAGTATAAATGTGTGTCTAAGTTGGTGAGACAAGTGGTTGGACCCAACAGGAATGTATAAAGGTGGTTGAGTGTATGTGAGTATGTGTGCATGTGTGCATGTGTGTGTGTGTGGATGTGTGTGTGTGTGTATGTGTGTGTGTGTGTGTGTGTGTGTGTGTGTGTGTGTGCATGTTTGTGTGGATGTGTGTTTACGCATATTTGTTTGTATAATTTGTTTTCTTTGGTAAGAGATCCACGACTCTCTTCTGGTTTAATAAATGTTGATTGCTCCAAACCTTCCTGCTGCATGGCCAGAGAGGGGTAAGGCACTTACACCCAACCACTGGACTGAAGTTAGAATCCCCTGTGCTTGAATTAAGGAAAGGCTAGAAGAAACTGAGGAGGAGGGTGACCACATAGGAAGACCAACAGTCTCTACTAACCCAGACCCCTGAGATCTCTCAGATACTGAGCCACCAACCAGACAGCATACACATGTTGGACCAAGGCCTTGGGCACATATACAGCAGAGGACCGCATGGTCTAGATTCAGTGGATGATGCACCAAACTCTGGAGAAGATGCACCAAACCCTAGAGAGACTTGAGGCCTCGGGAAGTGGGGAGGCCTCGGGGGCATCTTCTTGGAGACAGGGTGGAGGAGGAATGGGATGAGGAACTATGGGAGGTTAGACTGGGAGAGGGCAGCAATTAGACTGTAAAAATGCAAAAGTAATAAAAAAAAAGAGAGAGAGGGAGAAAGGGAGACAGGGGAGTGGGAGAGAGAGAGAGAGAGAGAGAGGCCCTAACAATTAATACTTTACTTACTCCCCCTCCTATAGAGTGTTAATAGCATGAAGCCATAGACTTGTGAATCAAGACAAGTAAACTTTGTCATATTAAGCAACCTTTACTGCCCCTGCTAATGATCCATCCAATCTGATGTTTCAGAGAGGACCCAGAGGCTGGGACAAAGATTCAAGGAAAGAATGGGTTGGGTAATGTCTCTTTTTCCCTTTTCTTTTGGTTTGGACAGAAGAAAGTGAGGAATCTTCTCTTTAAAACTGTAGTGTAGAATAAACAACAGGTTTAATGCAATCTTTGTAGACACTATGTTTCAAGCAGTAGGAATTGTTCTTGACTAGGAAGAAGTCTGTTGGACAAGCTTGTATGTGTTTACGGCCATTTTAATGCCCTGTCGCCTGAAGTTCAACCCCCAGAGACACAGCTGGTGCTGTGAAATTTGGACACAGATAAAGATGATTTAACTCAGAGAAGAGCATGTGAAAAGCCAAGGCAAAAGGAATTCCTATTATAGGTAGCACACTCTTGCTATATAGAAAGAGTGAATTATGGAAGGCATATGTGTGTGTGTGTGTGTGTGTGTGTGTGTGTGTGTGTAGAAATTATCTATCTGTGATTCCCGTTGGGAAAAAAAATTTCTATTCTAAGTTTTAAATTTAATAGCTCACTTTTTAAAAAACACAGACACATTGCGCCAAGGCATGAAGTAATATTCATTGCCACATAGAACGCATAGTCCTTTATCAGTCACAATTTACACACATCTGTCCCCTCAATAGTTATGATGAGTAATGAAGTTAAAAAGATTAAAAAAAAAAACAAAAGCCTTCTAGGACTGATAGAAACAGCCCATTTCCTTGAAAGGAACCGAAAAAATATCACATAAGCTTTGGCTTCTTAAAACAATGACTTGTTAAGTTTGTGAAGGCAGCCAGCTCCAATTCTCATGCCACCATAGCAAGGCTGGCACAGGATGGACTAGTGCATTATTGCCTATTTCACCTGAGACCAAGCTGGAGTGACAGCAATGACTATGATCAAAGAGGAAGACAATCCTTTGTCCTTTACAGTACCTTCCCTTAAAAACAAACAATGTAATGGCAAAACTTTTGAGTAAGCTGGCATGTTTCAGTGGACCTTAGAGGTGCCAAAAGCATTAGCAGTGAGGACTGAACCCCAGTGATTGATTCACATTAAGTGGTATAGACGTTTTACCTGGTGGGAAATTATTCAAAGTATAATTCCTTTAAAAATTATTAAGGTTTTATACCTTTCTGGCATTAATAAGACATGTGTATATCATACTCATAGAAATCAATGTAGGTAAGTGCATAATTCAGTGAATTGTCACTTAGTATAACCAGACAACCAGCTTGCAGATTAAACTAGTACCCAACAAATTCTTCAACATTGACTCCCAAAGAAACCACTATTTTGTGGTTCTTTATTTTTATTTTTTGATATTATAATAAAATTACATAATTTTCCTTCCCTCCCTTCAACCACAAACACCTCCCCTTGCTCTCCTTCAAATCCGTGTGCTTTGTCATTAAGCTCAGGAAGTAAACCATTCAAGAGCTTCAAGAAGTCCTTGAAACTGACTAGATTCATCAAGGCCCTCTGTCCTCAAGCATATCTAAGCTATAAGGACTGCAAAAGGGCATTTTCAGACATGTTGAACTGCCTAGAAGGGGCTCAGACCTGCTGAGATGTCTGGACAGAAAGACAGACCACTCTTCTTGGAAGAAGAGACGACCTGAGCCTCCTGGAGGAGGCAGAGACCAGATGGGCTGCCTAAAAGGCTCAGACCAACGAGGCTGCTTGAAAGAGGTAACCCCCTTTCTGTCATGATGCCTACACATTGTGTAGTGAGTTCCAGGTTTTCTGCTTTTCTGAACTGCTGCCTATGCTGTAGATGGGTGAGTAATAGAGTTTTCAGAGTCATTTCTGCTCCCGTACACAACCCTTTCACCCATATTTCTGCAAATATTCCACAATAAAATCCATTGTTTTATCAAGTTGGACTTTGGTGATACCCTTCCTTTGGTCTGAGGCCAGTTCCCTACTTGGGGTGAGTGGATGTTCGCTCATATCTCAATAATAGTACCATATCTCATTAATAGTACCATGATATGTGTACTTAAGTCTTCTATCTTTCTACAGATACAGACTTTTACTGACTTTGTGGAAGATTTTGGCTAAGAGAGTCTGTGGTATAATTTAAAAGAGTGTAATTTACATATGTGTCTTGAAGGATAAAACTTTTAGAGAATAAATTAAAAGTAATTTTTCTTTAAAAAGTACATATGAATAAATAAATAAATATTTTGTGATTCCCTAAAAATATTATTTTATATTTTAATATGGGTAATATTTAATTTTTCTCTTTTCTTTTTTATTGGATATTTCCTTTATTTACATTTCAGATGCTACCCCCTTTCCCGGTTTCCCTCCTTTTTATAAACAACCTATCATAGCCTTCCTCCTCTTGCTTCTATGAGGGTGTTCCTCCACCCACCCACTCACACTCCCACCTCCCCACCCTCAATTCCCTTACACTGCGGCATCTATCGAGGCTTCATAGGACCAAGGATCTCTCCTTTCATTGATGCATGACAAGGCCATTCTCTGCTACATATGCAGCTGGAGCCATGTGTACTCCTTTGTTGATAATTTTATATGATATATAATTTTTATTATATATACATATATATGTGTGTATATGAGAGAGAGAGAGAGAGAGACAGACAGACAGACACACACACACACACACACACAGAGAGAGAGAGAGAGAGAGAGAGAGAGAGAAGGAGAGAATGATCTCAAATCAATAGCTCCACTTTACAAAAGAAGAAATTAGGAAGATAACATCAAACAAAACTCAGAGGAAACAGGAGGGAAGAACTACCAGAGGTTAAAACAAATAAAACTAGCATGCATTAATATGAAAAATAAATGAAAAATAAAGGAAAACAATTGAACCCAATAGTTCTTTCTTGGAACATATTATAATGTTCTATGTTGTATTTAACCTTGGGCTCTGTTTTATTGGTTTCCTCTGTCTACTCATTCATTTTGAATGTAAACATCTAAAGGTTGGTTGGGAATCTCCAAAAGTAAGTAAATGTTTGACATTTCCCTGAAATAGTATTATATTTGTAAATAGATCTTGAAGTACAGTAAATTTATATTTTGGCATACTGATTCTTTTTGGAATGAATTATATAGCATTTAGTGGCATAGAACTCATGTCACTTTTTTTTCTCCAAAACAGTCATTTTAGCTTTTACACTTTTTTGGATTTTTTTTTTTTTGGTGTGGTTGTTATAATGTACTATTTACAATGTACTATATTTTGCTGTTGTTATATATGGAAACAATACTGTTTTTCTCTGTTAATGGGCAATCCAATTACTCCACCCTATCATCTTGTACTTTACAGTAAGTGCTTCAGTTTGCCCTACTTAAGATTCCTAGAATAAACCCAGATAACCTAAAATAAATGGAGGATTTTACTTCCTCCTTTTCAAATTTATGAATCATTATTAAATCATGATTATCAATGACTTTCATACAACTAAAATATATTTCCAGCACATTCCACAAAATTTATGTTAAAGAAAGTAAGCCATGTCATATATGTCAGCTTTGAGTTAAATAGAATAGAATTCAAATTTTATTATTTGCCAAGTAAATAACTATCTTTTTGAGGTAGGATTAGGGAAAAGCTTTCACTCATATTTTCTTGTTACTCCATGCTGCTCTCCTCAGTAAACAACAACGTCAACAGACACATTCACACACATATGCTTAAACATGTTTTATCAGATAACAAAATGTGCATTGTCTCCCTTTCTCTAATTATTTTTCATTCTACATGGCAGAGTTTTCTAAAGATATGCTGACATCTCCTTCAGATTCAGGGCCAGGTTTCTTTGTTGGTGATAGAGATGTTACTTTGTTCATTTTTTTTCTTTTATCATGGAATCTCCTTTGTTGCCCAGTCAGTCTTGGGGTTCATGGCTGCTGGGTTGTCACTCTATCAGTGAACCCAACATTAAAAACCTGACTCTTCCTCTCCAGGGGGCTGACAAATAATACTGACTCCTACATTGACGGAGGAGTTACTCACCTCCCCCACTCTGTTGCTGGGACTCCTTTCTAGCTGGCTCCTGAAGAGGTCTTTGCCTGCTGCCACAATAGCCTCAAGTTTCTATGTTCATCGTTCCCGTTGTGTCTGGAATCACTCTGGTTGAAGTTGCCCACCAACTTTGGTTCTTATGGTCCTTTTGGTCTATGTTTTTGCAAAGATCCCTGAGACTTGGGGTGAGATAGGAATGTCTGATTGAGGGTTGAGCACTTTACAGTCTTGATATCTGCATAGTGACCACTTGGTGGAGTCTCTGTGTTCCTTCCATCTACTGCGTAGAAGCTTCACAGATTGAGAAGATGCTCTGATTTATGAGCACAGCATTAAATCATTAGGAGCTATTTGGATACTATGTCCATTTACAAGAGTAATAGTATTAGCTTCCTCCCTAGGGACCAGGACCTAGTAATCAGATTTTTTTTTTTAATTCTAATGATTATATATGCTTAAAATGAGATAAATATTACTTGAAAAATCAGACATGTTGTGTTATAGGGAGAGTATTCAATGATTACTGTGGGTACATTTACAATGGTCAGAGTTAGTGTCTCCTTATTAAAGCAGTCTGGGTTATCCCATTTCTTGGCCAAACCCTTCACTCTACTGAATCAAGAGTCATTTAGAAAGTCTGCTTCCTGATTTTTTTCAACTTCATTTACATTTTATCAATTTTTCTTTCGTTATCTTCAGAAGGAATCCTATTCCTAGAATGAAGGAAACCATGAACTGTAATTCCCAGTTCCCTGGAGGGAACTGTTCTGGGCACACCCTACTGGATTAATGTCTGAATTTTTAAACTCAAGAATCTTGGGGTATTTAGCCCTATTCAGCTTTCCATGACTGCTCTAATGGAAAATGGATAGACTCCTACATCACTGAAATTTCCATTAGGATAGAAATTATATTAAATATTAAACACTACCCATCTAGCCACACTGGCTTGGATAAGAATAATAGAAAATAAATTTGAAGTTAAAGCTTAATGTGCCTGGTTTATTGGTGATTGCAGTCCCACGGGAGCAGTTTTGAGGGATTAAAATCACCAGAAAAGCACAAGAAATAATTCTTTGCTGGAGACATAGGAGGTGCAGAAGTGAGAAAGCCGTAGCTGGGTAGCCAGGGTGGCTACTGCTTGTCTCTCTGAGAATTCTCATGGAAGCAGTGAAGTCACTGCTCTGTACGTGTCCCAGGCAAGGCAGCATAGAAAGGCTTTTTTCCAGTTACTGATGGACTGCTGGCCTTCATGTGTCAGTTTCTTTGTTCCCCATGAAAGGTGAACTTTCGTTTATTAAAAGGTTCCTCAACTAAATTTTCAGCCCTACACAGTGAAGTCTGCCCTTGCCAAATGCCAGGCAGAGGAGTGGAAGTAACATTACTCATTCAGCTACATTTGGGGTAAAAACTATGTAAAGTTGGTAGATGAGAAGTTGGTTAGAAAAGACAGATGAGTTAGAAAACAAGAGCTGGCAATAGGTATCAACATCTGGAGCATGATGCCCACATCCATAATCCCAGAAGACATAAAGCTGAGACAGAACTAGCTCAAGTCTGAGGACACCTTGGGCTACAGTGAAACTGTGTGTCATAGAAGATAGTAATAGCTCTACCAATATTTTATTGTATCTGTACAAATATAATCTGTGTTTGCCTGGGAACTCCTAGAAATACATTAAGCATTTCCACTGTTGCCTTACTAAGAAACAGAGTTAATTTATTTGCAGATTTTTAAATGTCAGTGCTGTGGAAACAGGTATAGACAGCCCCCCTCCCTGTTCCATTTCATAATAAATTCATACACCTTTAGCATTTGGGCATCCTGGCTCTCATCCTTGTTGTGCATGCCCACTCGATATAGTTACTAAGTAGTTTTGCAGAAATTTCTTGAGTAGAAACTCCTATAAATCATGCTGGTAGTAATCTTCACAAAACCAACAATTTTACCCACATAAGCCTTTGCTTTTACAGCCTTTGCATACCCTCATTAATTGTTTAGTGTGGTGTTCCTCCAACCCCTAAAATTCTAAGATGTCAGTTCTTGAACACAGCTACATTAGGAAAGAATTAGGAAGAGGTCATGGCCATTCTCCATGGTAAAGAGAAGTCTTTAAGTAAGTAGATGCTTGGTCTGGTTGGCACTGGACAATGATGCTGGAGGAAGCTAGTGAAGACCTTTTGTATCTTTAGAAATGTATCATGAAGCAGGAAGAAAGAGTGATGCAGGGACAGGAAGTAAATAATGAAAAACTATCTCCTCTAAATGCTAGCAGACCAATAAGTTGGACTCTTTTAGAGGAGTCACCCCATTATTAAATTCACTGTATGTTACAGCAATTTAGCAGTACACTGTGTGGATAAGATTCGGTTCAGTTCTGCAGCTAAGTAAGTATTAAAGTCCTATACCCTTTTCCATATGTATCATAGATTTTCATCAATTTCTTCAGTGTTTCAAAATGCAAATGGAAGCTCGAAACTGCCATTAGGATATGAATTTCCTCATTAGATAAGGAGGAGCACAGACTCCAGAATAAATCTGCTTAAAGTCACTAGTCATTCTGGGGTAACAATGTGTTTTTGTCACATTAACAAGTAACGTGCTCACTGAATGTCTGTGCTGAGATGCACCAAGTGAAGAGCCAAGGTTTTCAGCACTCTTTGATGCTATTTCTGAAAGAAAGAAAGAAAGAAAGAAAGAAAGAAAGAAAGAAAGAAAGAAAGAAAGAAAGAAAGAAAGAAAAAGAAAAAGAAATTCATGTCTCTGGTATGATTTCTCCGAATGATTATGTTAATGGGGTCATAAATCTACAGACTGTAAGTTACATTAGTTGAAAACAAATGAAGTATTTTGTGTTTTACGAAGGGTATGCTATCTAGTCATTATGGATTAGTGTTCCAAAAGATGAGAAAGCACACATCCTTAAAGAGCATCTCTGTTCAGTTGTGATAAATGTCTGAGGCGTTAATCTGCATGACCATCTATTGTGGTGACTTCTTCTGGTTGTGGTAAAGCATTCTGACTAAAAGCAAGTTAGACAGGAAAAGTTTTATTTCATTTTACAGATTACATGCTACCACTAAGGGAGGCCAGGGCAGGAACTCAAGGCAGGTGTGTGAAGTGGCAGTGGTGGAGGAACACTGCATAACGACTAACGTTCTTGCTTCCTTACTGATTTATGCTTAGCCAGTGTTTTAGTACAACTCAGACCCACTTGTTTAGGCATGGCACCCAGAGGGCTGGGCACTCCAACATCAAGCACCCCTTATGCCAGTCTCTCATGGGCATAGCCCGGGGCCAATCTGATATGAGCAATCCCTCAGTTGAGATCCTCTCAGGTGATTCCATGACAGACTGACAGCTGAAGTTAACTAGAGCACTGCCAAATAACTGACACCTAGCACATCTTGGCTTATCTCTCAATAAGGAACTAGGGGAGGACCGAGCAGGGCCAAACTATAATAATAATAATAATAATAATAATAATAATAATAATAATAATAATGTGACTAATAAAACAGAGCAAACAAATTTAAGAGTACAATACACTGCATTAACAGAGCAAACAAATTTAAGAGCACCATACACTGCATTATTCATGTACCCCAGAGTGCTTCTGAATTTAGTAAATAACAGCACCCCAGTGTGAGCTGTGCAAGTATAATATTGAAGATAAAACTTAGTTATAAAGAAGGGTTTGAAACAGTTGATTCTACACAATTGATCCCACCATGCTCCAGTCACATCTGTTGAGTCTTCAGACAAGCTGTCCCTTTGGTCTCCAGGTCCCAGAGACTCAGAGATGGGCACAATAGTACCATGTTTTCACATTTCTCTTCATCCTCTAAGTGCATTTTCAGTTTTCTGTCCTTGCTCTTAGAATATTGGAAATCATTACCGCTGCAGCAACACTCATTTTGTACCATTATAAATACTGACATTTATTCTTAATGACTCGCTGTGGAAGCCAAAAAGCAATTACGATCGATTATGTGTAGAAAGTTCATTTTGTTATATAATTATAGCATTTGTTGGAGTTCTAAGATCTGAAGTTCTACTTATCTTTGAAGGTAAATTTGCAATTACTCCCAAGATGCAAGATACATTTATTTCAAAGCAAGTTTCTTAATAAGAAATGTGTCAAATATGCTGTTCTCTTTTTCTTCCCTTAGGATGCAATATAAAAACTCTGATTTTGCTGTCAAAGACTCACCCCAAAGTATAGCAAGGGGTTTCATTTATTCTGACTTTTCCAAACAAATGATGTTATTAAAAGAAAGTTTTAACATTGATTTCATATCCATTCCTTTTAGCTTACCTGGAATTTCAAACCATGATTCTTTCCCTGAAGCACTTTAGTGGCAATATTTCCTATTGGAATGGTTTAAAACACCCTAATGTCTATGATGTTATTTCTTGTCAACTTATTTGTTTCCCTTTTCTTACCATTTTTATAACTGTGCTTTGAGAATATGCTCATTATTAGGGACAGAATGAGTCTGTATTATTTCCTTTGTATTATTCTCTAAGCACTAATCCCAATTTCTAAACAAATGTGGACTCCTCTGACTTCATGCTTCTTGATAAATTTCTACAGATACAGGTTCCTTCTTTAAATTTCTACACTGGCTAAAGCTTTATGATCACTTCTGCAAGTGCCTGAGTTACTTTTAAGGTTTTAAAAATTATACGTATATGTATGCCTATATGGGAGAAAATGCACAGATGTGTGTGCAGGTATCTTTGGAATCCAGAGAGGGTATCAGATCCCCTGGGACTAGAATTACAGAAGGCTGTGAACCACTTGACACCAGTGCTGAGAGCCAAACTAGAGTCTTCTGCAAAAGCAGTGTGCATTCCTAACCACTGGGCTACACGCCCACCCTAGTTCTCCACTTTCAGCCTTCCATTGTATTTTCTACTTGTTCTTTTTTTTTCAACTTTTATTAGATATTTTCTTCATTTACATTTCAAGTGTTATCCAGAAAGTTCCCTATATCCTCCCCCCTCCCGGCCCTGCTCCCCTACCCATCTGCTCCCACTTCTTGGCCCTGGCGTTCCCCTGTATTGGGGCATATAAAGTCTGCATGACCAAGGGGCCTCTCTTCCCAATGATGGCCAACTAGGCCATCCTCTTCTATATATGCAGCTAGAGACATGAGCTCAGGGGTACTAGTTAGTTCATGGTTATTCTTCCACCTAGAGGGTTGAAGACCCCTTCAGCTCCTTGGGTACTTTCTCTAGCTCCTTCTTCCTTGGGAACCCTGTGTTCCATCTAATAGCTGACTGTGAGCTTCCACCTCCATGTTTGCCAGGCATTGGTATATTTTCCCCGAGACAGCTATATCCGGGCCCTTTCAGCACCATCTTGCTGGCATATGCTATAGTGTCTATGTTTGGTGGCTGATTGTGGAATGATTCCCTGGCAGCCGCAGTCATTGGGTCCATCCTTTGGATTCAGCTTCACACATGATCTCTGTAACTCTTTCAATTTGTGCTTTGTTCTTAATTCTAGGAAGGGGTGACGTGTCCACATTTTGATCTTCCTTCTTCTTGAGTTTCATGTGTTTAGTAAATTGTATCTTGGTCTACTTGTTCTTTTAATGTAGGCTCTGTTTATCTTATCTTCTGTTTGACTGTAGAAGGGGCTTGCAGTCTGTCCTACTACAAGACATGGTACATAGTAGACACTTTGCAAATACCTGTAATAAAACTCCCTGTTTGTCAGTGGTAACTTACAAGGGAGACTGTCTGCGATGAAACCGAGCACGTGTGGCATTTATCATGGATCTCTGTTATTTTTAATGTTCCTTATTGTAAATTTCTCCAGAGCTGAAATGAAATGCGACACAGCTGGTGTTGTCTTGAGATCACTGTTGGCTCTAAAAGTACAGCAGCATCTTCTTCTTGTTGTGTGCCATGTTATGATTCGAAAGGAGAGAAAAAAGGGCACGTCTTTCAGATATTCTTATATTTTTTTCATAAACTAAGTATAGATATGAATCTATGTCAAGTGGAGTAGGCTCAGAGGAAGCCTAATATTTGAGGGGAAATTAGTTTTAATGTGCCTATGAAGTTGCTTCTGAGTGAGATTAACTTAGAAAATTATCTTCTCTAGTCTAGAGAACTCTCATTTAAAGTGTTGAAGGATGAACCAGGAAAAACTGCCTACCCTCTATCTTTGAATAGGCTGAACGGATGAATGAATATCTTGAGCTGACATTCTCGGCTTCTCCTCCCTGCTGTGAGAGTTAGATTCAGACTGGAAAATCAACCCCTGGATCTCTATCTTACATACACAAGACCTATCATCCTACTGTTTTATTTAATTTTTTTTTTTTTTTGCTTCGTTTAGAACATACAGTTTTGCTATGGAACCCAGGCTACCCTTAAAATCATTTTTTGCATCAAACTCTTTAGTGCTAGGATTAAAGGCACTTACATCATATCATGCTTTAATGAGAAATGGTACTTTTTTTCAGTGTTGGGTATTGAAATCAGGCCTTTGTGCTTACTAGACAAATTTCTAAAACCAACCTGAACCAATAGCTCCAGACTGTTAATTTCAATTGGAATAATTTCAAATACGTAAATCAAAGATTGAAAATTATTATTATTATTATTATTATTATTATTATTATTATTATTATTCTCTGAAAATTTAAAACTACAGTTCAAATAAATCTGACTTCTATCCCCAAATTATGTGACAGTAGTTGTTCTGTGTGGCATGCAAGGTTATATTCAAACACCAGGGGGCAGTAGAGTATTTTCAATACAACCTCTAGGAATTCTTAATTTGAAAATTTCAATCACTCACATTTAGTAAATGCCACTGTATGCAAATCCTTGGAGACAATGTTGAGGAAATTCGTTAATAAATAATATATATCCATCAGAGGCATTTAAAATGAATTAAATTCGAGTTCACTATAATGCAAATGATCCATAGCTAATGTGCCAACGATTAATGGGACAATCAGTCTGTAAAGGTAGTAACGTCTCACAAGAAAACCTATCGTGTCCGTTTCCATTACATTTTGGTATAGAAGACTCTTCTACACGATCTCTCTAACTTAGTCTTTTCACACCACAGTCGTTTGTGTTTCTTTTCCAAAGTTCCTTCTTCACTAAGTTGTCATGACACAAGACTGTTTTAGGGGATAGTCTTCTACACATTATACAAAGTCTCCAAGTTTCTAGTATTTTATAATAGGATGTTACAGACTACAGCGGGACCAATATTTCATGTAAACGGAGTACTGAATTTTAAGACATCAATTAATTAATTATAGCCATTTCTAATTTTAATTTTTGTTGTTTAAAATGTGAAGATTCTAACATAAAAGAAAAGCCAAACCAGGAGGACACCATCTGATGGTGTCAGCTGCTACTATGTTCCCCTGCAGGGCACGTTATATCTGCAAGATGTTCTTATAGTTGTCTCTGACAGGATCATTTAAGGGTAAGAGAAAAAAAAAATCCAAGGTCAAATTTTGCAGAAACATGGAAGAGTGAATGGAATAAAAATGTCACACAGAAGCCATTTAAGAACATAGTAGAGAAAAACAAAAAAAAAAAAAAACAAGAAATGGAGGAGTTCAAAGAAGATCAGAGTTGGTTTCCTTGCCACAACCCAAATAACCGATGGTTCACAAGCCTTAGGAAACCAAGTACTCCATATTCTGGGTTTGCTCACCTGTGCCCCTTTTCTGTAAAAACGGTGCATAGCATATCTACACTTGAATGGAAGAATTTGGAAATAAACTAAGAAGTGAAAAATGATCTAAGCGAGTGCCACAGAAAACACATAAAGAAAGGAATTGTAGATGGTCCACAGAGGACCACAGCCCTGCTCACTAAATAGAAGGTCGAGGAGAAAACCTAAGCCATCAGTCCAGGAGAGTCTGCAACTCCCTTCTCAGAGCTGTGTATTCCTTCTCCATTTCATGCTTTGCTGTCCATTACCATTGCTAGGGTAATGTCTGCAGTGAAGAATAGTGTGTGTGTTACAACCTAGATTATAAACTAACTTACAAATTCTTATTAATTGGGCCACTATGAGCTCATAGAGTTCAGTACTTTTAAAATTATTCTTGCACATGCTTATTTGTACCAAGATCAGAAATATTCAGAAAGGCTGAGCTGCAGCATTTCTCAAACGATTTTTAAATATTTAGTGCATCTGGGAATCTTCTTTATCTTTGCTATTCATGATACATAATTCATTTCACCCCTTTCTCCCATACATCCAGAGTCTCCTTTGTACTTTGCAATAAGCAGTCACCGTTCCAAGGAAGATTGTTTATTTATAATCCAATGCCATTTTTCCTTTTAACCTGTTCATCATGATTTTACTCTAAAACAGGTGTATGGAAGTCCATCTCTGATCATACTGTTACTGTATTTGTTCTGTAATAAACTGTACACCTGTAACATTTGTTAGGTAAGCATTGTTCCAAAGCTTCATTTTGAAGCAATCGTTTTATCTCCATCACTTTGGATATAGGTGCACTATTATACTTTCCAGATAGCGTAATAAACAATCACGAAAGAAGTCACTTGATATGCACTCACTGATAAATGGATATTAGCCCAGAAACTTAGACTACTCAAGACACAACTTGCAAAACACAAGAAAATCAAGAAGAAGGAAACCAAAGTATGCATACTTCATTCCTTCTTAGAATAGAGAACAAAACACCCATGAAAGGAGTTACAGAGATAAAGATTGGAGCTAAAATGAAAGGATGGACCATCCAGAGATTACCCCACCCGGGGATCCATCCCATAATCAGCCACCAAATACAGATACTATTGCATATGCCAGCAAGATTTTGATGAAAGAACCCTGATATAACTATCTCGAGTGAAGCTATGCTAGTGCCTGTCAAACACAGGTGGGGATGCTCACATTCATCTATAGGACAGAACACAGAGCCCCCAATGGAGGAGCTAGTGAAATTACCCAAGGAGTTGAAGGGGTCTACAAGCCTTTAGGTGGAACAACAATATGAACTAAACAGTACCCCCAGAGCTCATGTCTCTAGATGCATATGTAGCAGAAGATGGCCTAGTCGGCCATCACTGGGAAGAGAGGCCCCTTGGTCTTACAAACTTTATATGCCCCAGTACAGGGGAATGCCAGGGCCAGAAAGTGGGAGTGGGCAGGTAGAGGATCAGGGTTGGGGGGAGGGTATAGGGAACTTTCTGGATAGCATTTGAAATGTAAATAAAGAAAATATCTAATAAAAAAAGGAAAAAATAAACACAATAATTCTTGTGTCTCTGGAGGTCATTATGTTCTGCTATTTACTCTGATTTCTAACTTACCAAAACAGTCAAAATTACTTCCAGGTTTCTTAGAAGCTTGCCACATAGGACAAGAAAGAGGCATGTTCTCTGATTCCTTGGGAATTAAGTTCTGAGAAGAAGAGCTGGGTTAAGTAAATAGTGACCCCGTTGATAGTAATTGAAATAGGCTGTGTGAATGCTTGTAACATCTTGGTAAGGAACAACAAAGGAGTCCTTATTACTCTTTTTTTTTTTTTTTTTTTTGAGACAGGGTTTCTCTGTATAGCCCTGACTGTCCTGGAACTCACTCTGTAGACCAGGCTGGCCTGGAACTCAGAAATCCGACTGCCTCTGCCTCCCAAGTGCTGGGATTAAAGGCGTGTGCCACTACACCTGGCTCTTATTACTCTTAAATATGCCTGATAACAACTGAAGGGTAATAAAGAAGGACACATGCCAGGCAGATGTTACTGGAGAAGTAGTTGCATCACAAGTGATGTTTATTTCTTCAGGATTTATATAAGATGCCATGGAGAAACTTTTATTTATACTATGCTGAAAGCATGTCAGCATGACGAAATTTGACAGCTCACTGCTGGGCCCAGCTGGATCAGTGGTTCCTTTCTCAGGCACAAATTATGACTGAGTTGGAGCTTTGTGACGGTGACATGACTTTGGGAAACTGTAGTTACTAGACAAAGCTCAGGAAGATTAATGTCCTCAGGGTCAAAACTAGATCACAGGAGCAGGGAATTGTGGAAGGGGTCCAGAGACAACTCAGTCACTCAAGCTCTGCTTGGACTCTATCTTTAGTAGCTAGCTAAGTGATATACAAAGAGCATAGGAAAAAAATAATTGTTAATTCCTGAAGCAAGCCCAGACTCCTGTGTCTCTGTCTACTATTATCCTCTTTTCCAGTCCCCTTGCTCCCCTTATCAATTAACTTTGAACTCCAGCTGAAATTTGCTTTGTAAAGGGGCCACTGCACACCCTGCCCCCCTGGACCATTCTATTTTGGATTCAACTTAAATTTTTGAAGATTTGTTCCATGCTCCAACTACACTCCTAATGGATGGGTCTCAAAGAATCTTCTCATTGCTTTCGAAAGGAAAGCAGGCATGTCTTTGAGAGTGACCAACAGAGATACTTGGTCTAGGGGGCTTCCTGCAGACCAAGTGGAAGGAAGACCAGGGAGAGTTTCTAGGTTTCATTTATAAATGTAAAATAATGAAGCAGAAAGCAGATAGATCTCTGGCAGCTTTTCTAGACATTCTTCTCATCCTAATTAGGTGAAAAAACATGGAATTCTATCTCTTCAGTCTTCTCTTGAATAAGTTTTCTATAAAATATGTAACTTAGCATTGTGTTTCCAAAAGTGACTTAGACAAAGCACTGGTCCTTGTAAGAGGTAGGTCATTAGTGTAACTTCATACTTGCTTATAACATCTCTTAAAAATGTACATTGGTTATTTTTGTTTTATTAAGACAAAACATGAGCATAATTTAAATACTTATATCTTCATTTTAGACTCATCTTCCTAAATACTCTTTAAAAAAAAAAAAACTCAAAACTTTTCTAGCTGTCATTCAGTTTCAAATTAATTAGCTCTATTTCATCTTTCCGAGTTGCAGTAAGAGGAAAAATCATGGCATTTT
Source organism: Mus minutoides (assembly GCA_902729485.2). Lineage (NCBI taxonomy): Eukaryota > Metazoa > Chordata > Mammalia > Rodentia > Muridae > Mus > Mus minutoides. Next base: position 294,642 of record LR750061.1, read on the forward strand.
GTTTCTGTCTTATATCAAGAGAGTATACAGTCATCATGACCCATACTCTTGACGGTGACTCAGTTCAGTTACTCAGACTTCTGAACTATAAAGAGGACATCTGCCATTTAAATTTCCTTATGAAGTTTACTGTTTTAATGTCCACTGAGTCAGTTCTTTCAGTACATTTACTTATATGATTTTTTTCCCCTGTTATCCTGAAGACATTCTTCAATTTAGCAGTGGCTCTAATTTTGTGATGAGCAAATAGAATTTGTGTGCTCTATGCACTGTGCCACCATATGATGGCCGGAGAAGCTGACCTTGGGGATTAGATGCTTTGTTTTCTGTTGATCTGGGGGTTAGTTGACCTTTCCTTTACTCATATTTGCATTACTTTTTGAGAATTCTGTACAATGCATTTGGGTGATTCAACTTCCTTATTACAGACATCAAATGCTAATGCTGTTGGGTTTAGAGTGCGGTCCAGGTCATGCACATACGAGAAAGACCTTATGATTGGCCTTGTAAAATTCATAACATGACAAAGTTCTCAGGCCTAAGGGAGAAATTGCACCAAAGGACTTTTTTATTATTATTATTATTTTATTTCCAACATTACCCAAGTGCTGTTTTCAGTCAAGCCTTTTTATCTTTGACTGTGATTATTATATCAGATTCAAAAATTTTATGATGGAAAACTTCCAGACTGTCAAGGTTTCATTTTAAATTGAATGTGAGAAGAGCTGCATTGTGGGTTGGAATTGAAGCTCTGCTAACCTAAGACTCTCAGAGAATGTTCTGTTAGTCTTGTCCAGTTTCACAGTTGTACTGAGACCAAATATCTTCAGAAAGATATATAACTGTTAAAAAAGAAAGTTAACTTGATTCTCACCAGTATCACTTTCTACAGATAGTAAATTTGAAGTTGCTTTTCTTTTCCTTGACTGGGTCATTTATCATTTGTCTGGTGTGCTCCACTCTGTCTAACTGGAATTAGTGTTGTAGATCTTTTATAGTTTCACAGGAAATGACCTTAGGAGTCAAGATATTTGTATTTTTTGCCTTGACACTTTTAATAGAGAAATAGATTGCAACTGGTATTTTATTTAACCAAAAACGAAGTGGTAGAAAAGAAATGGGTTCAGTGAAATGGCTCAGTCAGAAAACATAAATGAGACCAAAGTTGATGACAAGGATTCTGATCTCAAAAGACAATGTAGAAGAGATAGAAACTGCCTTCAGCCAGTTGTCTACTGCTCTGCCATTGTGGGAGTGTGTGTGTGTTTGTGTGAAGTACATACAGTCATGCAATGATAAGTAAAATGAAATAAATATTTGGAAAAATAATCATTTTACAAGACTAGTGAAAACCTACTACTATACTGACCTATCTGAACTCATTACCTGATAATTCCAAGTTATGTGAAATAAATAATTACACTCAAATGTTTTAGCAAGTATATTCATTAGACATCCTGGAAACAGTAATATATCCCAAAGGACAAAAAGTTAACAAATTTGAGTAAGCCAAATTCTTTGGAACACTGTGTCCTTCCACAAACTCTGAGAGACACAAACTCTACTGTTTTTCAGTTACTCTTATGTTAAGAGATTATAGTGCTGAAATCTGATTTGTGTACATGGTATAAGCATATTAACAATTTCACACGTACACAGGCAGTGAAAATATAACTTCCAGTAAGTGACAACAAGCTGAAACTTACCAATTATGGTTTCGATTTTATTTTTATCATTTTGAGTCCTCTGGGCCTCTCCCAAGCCTGTCTGGGAAGTACTTGCAGGTGGCTGTTGAACATGTAATTGCAACTGGAATGAATTGTGGTTAAGAACATTTTGAACATGAATTCCAAACAGGCTAACAGCTTTTATAGTCTGATTCCTAGGATCAAGATGGTATTGTAAAACCAAGGAAGGCATGAAACAGCTCAAAAAATCCTATGTGAGTAGAAATTCCCACTTTAAGTATTTAGTATCTTTTCTAAACTTAAATATTTAATTTAAATTTCTTCTAATTTCCTTTAGTGATTATGTCTCTATTTAGAAGACTTTTGGAAACTCAAACTGAGATAATATGTTTATTGCTTATATATCCCAGAAGTTCCAAGAAAATAAGATTAATTTACAATCTTTTTTGACCTATGGGTAATGTTTCACCACAACTATTATAAAGATACTCAAACAGCTGGAATTAGTTGTAGGCTGTCTTTCATATCTGAGAATGTAAGATACAGGCTGTTTATGTTGTATTCTCTGCGTGTCAAACTTTTCCAGTTTTACTCAGCCTCCAGGGCCACATCCCAACAACAACAGAACAAAGGGCAGGACTGGAAACTGTGATAAGGTTTTCTTGAAGCAATGCCAAGGAACTCAAGTTTGGAAATAGTGTTGTTTATAGAAGACTATGTATATAAAAAGCGTGATAAGAAAGCAACACTGTCTTTGTGTGTAAAGACTTTAACTATTGAAGAATTTTCTAGTGATATTTCAACCTAAACTCGAAGAATCAATTAGCATTAGAAAAAAAATCCTTGTGAATTTAGAAGAATTATAAGTTCTGGGGTAGGCAATGTAGCTCCATGTTATAGTGCTTGGTATAGCATGAGCGAGGACCTGGGTTCAACCTCCCACATTCTAAAATTAAAGGATACACAAAATGCCAACCCTCAGGAAGACATGCTTCTACAGTATGATTTATAATTTATTCATCCTTAAAAGCTATTGTCCTGGTTTTGACAACAGTCCAAAAGCCATATGTATTCCTTCTCATCCCTTAGCAAAGATAAAGAAAGGATGAGGAGCAGGGGGAGGGGGAGGGTATAGGGGATTTTTCGGGGAGGAAACTAGGAAAAAAAATAACATTTGAAATGTAAATGAAGAAAATATCTAATAAAAATATTTTAAAAAGGAAAGGATACTGATTATGCAGAGTATCCACCTACAAAGTCATGTTGGAGAAACAGCTTCATTCTTGTATTGTTAATTGATAAAACAAACAGTTGGGTATGTTTGTGAGCTACACTGTGGTGTTTTGACATCTGAGTGCATTGTGAAAATAATCAAACTAATTAACATATGCATCACCTCACCGACGTTATTGTGTGTGTGGTGAGAATTTTAAAAATATGTTCTAGGTGGTTTTGACATATGTGACAATATTTCCTTTATGTGGTTAGCAGGTAGTACACAGTGTCACCAAAGCTTATTCCCTCAGCATAATTAAAATAGCTGTACACTTTGGCTGGAATCTCCGTCTTCTGCTCCCCGTCTCCAGCCTCAATTCACCTTTCTAACGTCCATTTGGATGCTCCCACACAGAGATAAGATCATTAGAGCATCTGCTTTTCTGGGTGTGACTCAGTTCCTATCCCATTACAAACAACCTTTCATGCTTTTGTAAATCACTGAATTCACGTTTCTTATGGTCCTATAGAATTCTAGTGTGTGCATATTTCATTTCTTTACTCACAGGTGTGTTGGTGGACCCGGTAGTTAAGAAATGAAAGTACAGGGCTGGAGAAATGGCTCAGCAGTTGAGAGCACTGACTGGCTCTTCTAGAAGTCCCGAGTTCAAATCCCAGCAACCACATGGTGGCTCACAACCATCTGTAATGAGATCTGACACCCTCTTCTGGTGTGTCTGAAGACAGCTACAGTGTACTTATAATAAATAAATAAACAAACAAATACATAAATAAATCTTAAAAAAAAAGAAGTAAAAGTACAGCTATCTTTTTTTAAAGATTTATTTATTTATTTATTTATTTATTTATTTATTATATGTAAGTACACTGTAGCTGTCTTCAGACACTCCAGAAGAGGGTGTCAGATCTCATTACAGATGGTTGTGAGCCACCATGTGGTTGCTGGATTTGAACTCGGGACCTTCGGAAGAGCAGTCGGGTGCTCTTACCCGCTGAGCCATCTCACCAGCCCACAGCTATCTTTTTGATGTCAGAATTTCAATTCCTTTGAAATTTTACTGAGAAATACTGTCAGATTGTATTATAACACTATTTTTAGTTTTATGATAACTTCCATATCCTTTTCCACAATTACAGCATGAACTTACATTCCTATCAACCTGTTCTATTTTCTGCATCTCTGTCAAGTATTTCTCTTTGGTTGCTCTTTAGCTATACAAAACTTCACTAATAACTTAGTTTTATATATATATTTTAAATCTCCATGAACCTGTGGAACTGTGACAGGTGTTGAATGTTTACCCAGATAATTACTCCTAATGTATGTAAACATTCACTGTTGTAAACTTTTTATTCAATTTATGATTTGAATTTATGTGTAAATTTGTGATGATCTTTTTACCATGTGATCACGTATTCTGAAAGATGTACAAGACAGGAGAGTGAATTTTCCTTGTTCCACTTAGGATCATTATGATCCTTCTGCTTTTTCCCTTTTAGAGAACTTTCATAAGAAACATTTTACAACTTAGAAATAAAAGCTAAAATAGGTTTTCAAAGTGTCCCTTTTTCTTCCTGAGACTTCAACTAGCAAGCTGCAAGTTAGAGCCATACAATTCCTGTGGAGTTAGAACAAAGACTACATTACTTTATTCCTCCCACACCCCTATCCCCTGCTGTTAGGCTAGAGGTGTTAATCCCCTAAACCAGTGGCTTTTAACCCTCAGAATGAGCAAGAAAGTTTTTAGGACTTTTTAGAAGTTACCATCAACATTCAGTATAGTTGGAGAGCTAGAACATCCAGAGACCATCAGTCTTAGAACCCCACCAGTGTCCTACTCTGTCTTCTTTCAACTCTATCCAGTCCAGGAAGTTCTCAGTAAATACATACACATATACAACCTGCTAAAACCCTATATTCTTACTAGTGTGTGCATGATGGCATACAGGGCTGACTACTTCATATTGGATAGTTAATTAAGAGGGTCACCCCTGGGAATACTACTTTTTCTGTTTCAGAAGTTCATAGCTGTGGACAATTCTTTGTCAAAGGGTTGGACCCCAGTAAAATTTTCTCCTCCAAAATGGAATGTCTATTGGAGTTGCCATTTTCAGGATTTGTTTAAGCATCCATATTGTTGAGTTATCATAAATGTAGCTTCTTTGTTGGTTCTGGGATATTTGATCTCATAGGAGACCTTCTAGTTCTCTGGATATATTACAGTCTTTCCCAACTCCTTCTAGGATAATCCCTGAACTTTAGGTCCAAGAGTTAACTGCCTTGTAGTTGTATCCATAGGGGTTTGGAACCCCCACAATCAGCTGTTCTCTTAATTTTAATAAGTTTTGGTCTTCTGTAATAGTTTCTGCCTGCTCCAAAGAGAGTCTCCTTCAATGAGGATTAAGAGATAGTTTTCTCTGTGGGTATAAGGATAAATTTTTAGAGTATAATTAGCAATTATTCTGGTTTAATAAAGTGTGGATCAAGTTCTCTTTTACCATCCGTGACATCACTAGCCCTGAGTAGTTGACCAGGTTTCCAGAACCAGTTACAGTTTCTCTCCTAGTGAAAGGGGCTTAAATCAGTTAAACAGCTTCAAATTCAGGCATGAGTGCTCTATTGCACACTTAGGGATATCATAACATACTGGTCATTGTGCTGGTTCACAAGCATCACACCTGAGCAGGAGTATGAGTTATTTCCTTTCTTTGGTGTCTTTCATAGGATCTTGTAATAAATATAAGAACTAATCTTCAGGGAAGAAGCTTTCAGGTAAGATACAGCTCATATCCTCCAAGTTCTCTGTCCAAAATGCATGGTATCTTCCATTTCTGAGAAGAAACCAAGGTCAGGAGCAAAAGAGTGATTTTGAGACTATCTGATGTGGTATGGAGAAGAGAATTCTCTATTAGAGATAAACCTTAGAATTCTTCTGTTGAGTCTCTTCTGCACATGGATATAAAGGTTGTTAAAAGTGGCAGCAAGAGTTTGGATAGAGAAGATACTACCAATCACAAAATAAATTATTTTTAGATGTATATTTAAATTAAACATAATTACATCATATTCTTCTTTTCTCCCTCCAACTCTTTCTATGCTCCTCCCTGATGCTCTCTCTCAAATGTATAGTCTCAAATTTATATATATATATATATATATATATATATATATATATATATAATAATTTGTATATATTCACAATGCATATGTGTGTGTGTGTGTGTGTGTGTGTGTGTGTGTGTGTGTGTGTGTGAAGATAAACTTAACAGAATATATGGAAAGCCCAAGGTGTAGTTTTAAAAAAGGATGTTCTTGTGTTTGGTAGAATTGTTTGATATTTTACTGTGTTTATATTTACTCAGGCCTATGTAAATTCTGAGATGGTTATATAGATAAAAATGAATCCATCTGCATTTCTGATACTGATCTGTTGGTATTAGAATAAACATCCCCTGTTTACATAGGCTATAAGAAAAATAGTGATCCCAGGTCAAGGGGCTGTTTAAAATAGTATGTTTTTCTTGATGAGGCAGAAGAATAATAGGTGCACAGCTTCTGTAATTTGAATATGTACAGAAGATAAAACAGCTTAGAAAATACAATAAGATGTTCAATCATATTATTATATTATATTATATTATATTATATTATATTATGGACAAGACTAGACAAGGTCCAAAGCAAGATGTGTAAAGCAGGGTCCACCTTCCACACATCTTTCTGCTTGAGAAAAACAGAGAGACAGTTTAGTTTACTCCTTGGAACATAATGATTGTGGGAATGTTTTAGCAAATTCCATTATCTAACAGTGCTAGCAGGATATTTGTTTTATAATAATTTAAATATACTGTTTCAAACCCAAACTTTCTACCCTGTGATGATAACCCAGTCTGAAGGTTTTCCTCTACACCTCACTTCTCAGATCATGAGTCAGCAGCTGCCTGTTTTCTCACACAGCATGTAAGATTGTTCTTGTCAGTGCTCCTTTCAAATAACACATCACATGTTTGAGATATCTGGTTGGCACTGCTTAAGAATGTCATACAAATTTTAATGTGTCCAAGCTCACAGCATATTGTCTCCCCTTCAATTTCTAAGCTTCCCCCTCCAGCCATTTTCCCTCCAAATTCTATATGCCACTTAGTTGTTGTTGTTAAGCCCCTAGCTCTGTTTGGTACTGCTAATGAGAGTAGGTACAAGACAATCAATCGGAGGCCTTTCCTCAAATTTCTAACAGTCACCAAAGCTGCTCAGATAGGGGTAGGATATTTGAGCTCTGCCCTGGCCTGTACCTGGATTTTGTTGTCTTTCCCTTATACCAGTCTTGTGTATGCAGCCACCATGCTGAACATTCATTCATTTGTGCCAGAGTCTGCCCATGCTCTGGCAAATACTGTTTCACTATCTATGTCCTGTCCTCCTGCCATAATGATTCCCGAGCCTTGAGAGGAGAGGGTGTGACGCATCCTTTTTAGAACTAAGCATCCCATATGCTTTGTGTTGACCAATTGTTAGTCGCAGCATAAATCTATTTAATGAATAAAGAAACTTCTTTGAAGAAGGCTGTGAAATGCAGTAGTTTAAAAAGGTAAGAACTAGGCCGGGCGTGGTGGTGCACGCCTTTGATCCCAGCACTCGGGAGGCAGAGGCAGGCGGATTTCTGAGTTCGAGGCCAGCCTGGTCTACAAATTGAGTTCCAGGTCAGCCAGGGCTATACAGAGAAACCCTGTCTCAAAAAACAAAACAAAAAAAAACAAACAAACAAACAAACAAACAAAAAAGATAAGAACTTAGAGTTCATTGAACATAATAAAGCAAAGAGTTTCTTCCTTAGTGTCTGTGATCTAGTTGGGTACTGGTTTGGTACCGGTTAACAATGCAAGGTTTAAGTTCTGTCTTGTGGAGTGGGCTTTAGGTCCAATCAGTAAGTGATTGGAGTTTCTAATAACGGTTGTGTCACAATGCAATAGTGGGTATATCTTGTCAGCTCTGGAGATTTTTATATAGGACCCTCTAGCACTGTGAAAGCTATCCAATAAGGGCAAAATATCCAGGTGAATGTTAGATTTTTATCCCAATTCTATGACTCAAGTATACAGTGTCTTCAGGAACAGGGCCTACAACAATCTCTTAAGGGCAACCAAGAGGAATAACAATGGTGTATAATCTTAGAAATGGTGTCTGTGAGACTTGATGGACAACATAAAAAAAAAAAAAATCAGTAACCTGTAGCTGGCATTCTGCATTAGGAAAAGATATGATGCCCATGGAAAGCAATTCGCCCCCATTATAAGATAACTCTATTTAAACCACTTTTAAAGATACACACACACACACACACACACACACACACACATTCACACACACAAACACACACATGCATACACACACACACACATATAGAGAGAGAGAGAGTTATAGTAATTTTTCCATATAGTATTTGCCTAGCTTTGAGAATGTTTTACAAAATTATTTATGGTTGGATATAATAAAAGATACATAGGATTGTGTTGGTAAGCATGACAGATTGCCCCCAAGACAACACTACGAAATGTATTTGTAATAACACTAGAAAATATGGGCAAGAAAAGCTGGAAATCCATGTACCATCTTGGAAAAAGAAATCAAGTGCATGTTTGACATTGCAAAATCATTACTTTTATTTTTAGTAATTGTATTTTTGACAATAGTACTAGGTTAGATTCTGTAAAATATTTTTTTATTCATGGACATATGCTGATTTTTAACAAATCATAGTTTTAATAAAACCTGGACAAAATAGGATTATACAATGAATAGTCTATGTTGTTTCAAAACTTCTGTTCCATCTCAGGAAAACAAACAAACAAACAAACAAACAAACAAACAAAAAACCTAGTACATCTTCCCTAAACCCCTCAGAACACACTCTAGACGTAGAACATGCCGATTTTTAAAAAGATCAATAACAGTCTCTTCTGTGCCTCACTTTTCTTCCAATAGCCAGAGTACGACACAAATATGCAATGGTTTTAGTCTTCCAGTAAAGTATCTCCTAAGCATTCGCACACCTGCACAGAACAGCATCCACTGCAAAGTCCAGTTTCCCGTCCTGAAGGCTGACAATCCAGGCTGACATTTTGCCCCATGTATTCTACTAGGCAGCCAGACCAGAGCAGGGAAAGCTTTCTGCAGATCAGGACCCTGCGTTTACCGTCCTTCCCTTAATATACTTCCCTCCCTTTTTCTACACACTCAGTGGCAAACAAACACACAATTTAGCGCCATCCTGCTTTTGCTCTTCTCCCATGTTTTAGACCTTTCATGTCTTTGCCCAGCTCTCTCCCTCTCTCTTCACAAAATCATAATCCCCCTTGACTGACTGTCTCCTTCCCAGGGAGCAGGAGAATGCAAAGCCACTGCTGAAGCTGTTATTGCCTCTGCAGCTGGGTCTCTGTCAATATCAACCGCCCACGCTTATCTAGCTTCTAGAGTCACAGACTGGCCTGGAGATGAGGGTGGGGGAGTGGCCAAGAGAAGAAAGGCAGGAAGGCAAAGGAAACAAAAACAGCTCCAAGGCTTGCTAGGATCTGTCTGTAGGTGGTCTCTGGGTCTGTGACTGTGGAGCTAGCCAGGTGGCTGAATGTCTAGCTGGAAGCAGCAGTGGACAGCAACCACAGTGCAACAACTTCCCATAGCAGAGATCGGAAAAGAAAGACAAGCCCCAGGAGAGCAAAGGGCTCTCATGAGCCTTGCGTCTGGGGTTCTTGCTGGAGTTTTAGTGAAGACTAGCATTTGGCAGCAAGTAAGTGCATTTTTTGTTTCTTTTAGTGACAATCCCAGGATGGGGATAGCTCCTGGCTCTACCCCACTTTCCTTTCCATTCCACCCGCCCCACCCCGTGCACAATCTTTGGGAAATGTTTGAGAACCAAAAAGGACAGTAATATCCACACCTGGACTTACAGTTGCAAGGAAGGTGTTTGCTTTGCATATGTGGTTAGGTATATCACCCAGGTAAGCTGAAAACAAGAGATAATCTGTTACTGTAAAATTTCTAGAACTCCCTAGGAAGTGATGGTCAGAACAGATGAAGCAGGTTATGAGAGTTGGACTATACTAGTAAGGAATTCAGACTCTGTGTTTTGGGTAATATTGTACATTCAAGAGTGGAACTTTTGAGGTGACAACCTCAGTATTAAAACAGATGAGGAATGCTATTGGAATTGGTGTGTTTATTTTGAGCAGATTGGAGTTTGACAGTATTTGATTCAACATGGCTTATGTTTTATTTGCTGTGTTATGTGATCTTTCAAGCACATTCCTTCTAGACGTCTTTTTCCTTTTGGATGATACTATTCTGGTTGTATTGCCCCCAACACTTACAAAATTATCAGAGCAGTGCTAACCCTGGATACATATAATCGTCTCAGCTGATGGAATTGTTCAATGTGCCATGTGGATTTTGTTCAGGAAAGACTGAAATAGAAGGGTGTAAGTATTTTGGTAGGCATTTGGAGAGAATGTGAAGCACAGTAGAAGGAACCTGCTGTGGAGTGTTCAGAATCCTGGCACCTTGCCTGCCATGACTAGCCCTTAGGTGCTATTATCAGCTGCTACTTTTACAAGTAATACAGACAAGACCCATAAGAAATAAAAGGCCCCTTCCTCTTCCGTGGGCTTCTTGCACTCACTTTACAATTACCCTCCTACTTTCATACTCTGAGTAATAATTTGATGAGTTATTGGCCTGTCTACTAGTTGAACTAGAATCCCAGTCATAAAATTTGGGGAATTTAGAATTATGATACTTTATTTACATTTGGTGTAACAATATGAATTGTTAATACTTAACGTCATCATAATTTGTTCTCCTGACTTTTAAAAATGATATTTAACCAATCCCTGCTAAGGGCTAATACAGATGATGTGAATTGTATTATGAGAGTAATCATTTGTGTAACTTTTGGTTTTTCCCTAATTCACCAGTGTTACTCCCAGTTGAAGTGTATCGTCCATATGTAAAGATGAGGTCTTTAGACAAACTGTTGTAGCATTAGGATAGTAAGAGAAAGTCTACTATGTCTCTCATCATGCATACCCTTGAAAGGATGGTATAACCTGTAAGAGTTTGTCCTAAATGGTGTGCCACTCATATTATAACTCTCTTAGGTCTTCTGTAAATATGATCTACCCTTTTCCTCTTTTTAATTTCAAATTTTGCTTTTGGTGTGTGGCCTTACTTTCTGAGTTAAAATTATTAAACATAGCAAGTAGAGCATTTGGAATTTATTTGATATGGTTATTAATATGGATTCAATCGAGTTTAGGCATTAAACAGTCTTACAGTTCTGCATAGGGTATCCTGAGCTCCCCTTTACTCACGGATATATCTAAAATAATAGAATTAACTGAAATTAGTCATGAGGCTATGGAAATTGGGGTTGTCTAGCCTTGGTTTATATGTTAGGGACCTGACCAGCTGCTTATCAGTCTCATCTGGAGAAGTGGGGTAAGAACCAAACATTTGGGCACTGGACATTCTGTCTCATGGTTCTCATGGAGCAAATAAACAGACAAGGTATGATATGTGCTATGATTGAATTTTCTCAACTGCAGTGAAGCATGTCTTATCAGATTAGAAATGGAGAGTCATCCACTACAAGTTCTGATGCACATATATAAGAGATATACAAGATAATGAGAGAAAGAGAGAGAGAGAGAGAGAGAGAGAGAGAGAGAGAGAGAGAGAGAGAGAGAATGGAAAGTCAATATCCTGCCCAAGCCTTTCCTTGGATAAGAATTATGCTAATGCTTCCAATTCTAAACCTCACTGGAGTAAGCTCTGCATGTCAGAGCAGGACTCAGAGATTTACACACAACTCTCTTGCCACTATTTAAACCTTGTCTTCAAAATTATTGTAGAATCATTAGTTCACAAGAGACATTCTTTCAAATATACATTTAATCTTTGAAATTAAAATATAATTACAGTATTTTGCCCCCTTTGCTTGCCTCATTTTCACCTCATTGCCCTTTTTATTCCCAACTCATTGCTTCTCACAAAGTCATGCTCTCTAAATCTTTAATTATTATTACATTTCTGGGATTCAGGCCTATTATTTTTATAAGCCAATATTAATGCTGATCATGAGACTATCTATAACCCCTACCAGCTTTCACTGACTGTTAGCAAAGATTCTATCTTTCTTTCCACGAGCTTAATTTGTAAAACAGTCATCATTTCCCTTGTATTGGTCTTCCTCTCTCCTGTATCTCCTGCGTGATACATCATCAGCTAGGCAAAGTCTTACCTCCCAAACACTGAAAGATGGGGCCTTTGGCTTTGAATAGAATGCTTTCATATGATGGTTAATATGGATATGCTGTGTCATATCTCTTGACCCGGATAAGATTGTGATTTGCATATATTTATGTGGCTACTGATGCTTTCCTTATAAACTAGGGTCTCTCTTATTGCACTCTGTTCTCCTATACCAAGCACTTAGGTCTCCCTGTAGTTGGCCCCTGTTGTTGGTCCAGCTTTTTTTGACTCAGCCCACTCTGCTGATGATAGCTGAAAATAACTGGAGATAGATAGTTGGGTATAAACCTCATGCTGTAGGTATCAAAGTTCTTGATATCAAAGAAGAGCTGAACATAGGGTCCTGCTCATAAAAAAATCAAACTCAATATGTCTATAATTAGAATGTTTGGTTTTCAACTAGAATACCAGATGCTGATTCTTTGGGAACCATTGTTCTTCAATGAATAAACTGTGTCCCGTGGAATATGCTATAGTCTGTATTTTAAACATAAAGATTGAAGCTTTCCAGTTCAGCAGAGTCTTCACTGTCTGAATCACGGATTATAGGTTGCCACTTTGGCTCTGATCCATAGATTCTACCTTCCCTTGACAATATAGGCCTAAGTTGGTCATGCAAAAGTCCAGTGCAAAGTGAGATTAAAAACCAATTCATTGCCATTCAGCTCAGTTTTATTTCAAAGTCTCTCGGTTGTTGCTCTCCAATTTGAAATGGGTGGGCAGCTATTATGTTTAGTTTTCATATTTGAAAGCCTACAGTGGTTTGGGAGGACTCTGGGGTCCTAAAGTGTCGGGCAGACTCAGGACGATGAAGAGAAGTAAAGAGGCAGTCCCAAGACTTCTTTGCGCTCCCAGGAAATGTCCCATTCTGGATTTTAAAACATTGCATAGATCCATTGGCATCTAATACTGTTGTCCAAAGGTCTCAGGGTTGCTGGGGACGGTACAAGCTACATTCATTTCCGGATCCCTCTTTATTTCTCGAACAGAGACAAGAATGCATTCCTCTCCTTGAGGTCTTAAATGGCCTCTGGCCAGCTGTTTCTGGTCAAAGGTTTGACAGACTAGGCATGTAAGAATATTTAATTTCTAAAGCTTTTGGCTTTTCCCCAGCAAGCTTGTTTTGTAGAGAAGATAAGCACAACATGCTAGTTTTCACAATCTCAATAGGAGACCTTCCTAGGGAACCATGAAATTGGCATAGAAACATTCAAATGGACATTGGTCACATGAACAGCTTTCATCCTGGTGCCTGGAGTTCTCCCTTAATTATATTGTCTGACTAGTTATGAAAGTTCGCTGTGTTAAAACCACCTTCCACAGACTTGATACCCTCCGTGTCCTTGCAGATATTCAAATTCATATTGAACTTAGATTGTATTTTTTCTTCTTTAAAAAAAAATAAAAGATTCATCTTTGATGGCTTCATAAATGTATATAATGCATTCTGAGAATACTCACCTCCATTTACCCTCTCTTATTCCCCCTTCTTTCCCTACCAGCTCTCCCTCCTCCCAGCAGCTCTCCTTCCCATTCTCATGGTATTTTGCTTCATTTAGTTTTGGTTTGTATTTTACATTTTGACTCACAAAATCTAACTAGGGCTCTGTCTATAAGGCATAGTGTAAAGCAATCCACTGGAGCATGGTGGACTCACCAACAGAACTTACCACTGGGTGGGAGGAAGGAGATGTCCCACTTTCCTAGCATCTATTAATACCCAATAGTTTCCCAGGTATAATGATATCTTTCTTTATGTTGAATTAACTTATAGAAATATACCTCATTTTCTATGTCTTGGTCCTCTCCCTTATCTCCTGGGTAATACAATATCGGTAGAAAGTTCTCACATCCCAGTGGTAATAATGGATGCTTTGAGGTCGGGAAGATGTTTTCATCCAATAAATAGAACAGCTAGGACAGAATGTTTATTGGCCCTATCTTGTGAATCCCAGTGGAGGAAACCACACCTCCTGAGTTCAAGATTTCAATGACCCTTCTGTTACTTATTCTCAAGTGTCACAGACTGTATTTGTGGTGGCATGGCCAGAGAACAGTATTTTCCACCTATGGGTTGCAACCCCTTTGGCAATTCTCTTATCTTCAAAAATATGAACATAATGTTTCATAACAGCCACAAACTTACAGGTATGAAGTAGAAAGGAAAATAATATTATGGTTGGGGTCACTACAATATAAGGACCTCTATGAAAGTATCAGAACACTAGGAAGGTTGATCACCACTGATATAGACAGTCACTATTTATTATTCTTTGCACCTTAAGCAGCTCTTCTGTATCCGTTGCTATTTAACTGAAAAGCAAGCCACTTCTCTGATCAAGGATGAGGGTGTCATCCTATCCATAGTAATAAACAATATTTTGAAGATAGTTTTACATCATGTTGCTTTGGCAAAACCATAATAGTAAGTATCCTCTGAGGGTATATTATCTCTCCAAGTAGTTTTGGGGATTTCTATCAAGTATTTATTCCCTTTTGTGAGACAAACTACCATTCTAATCATAAAGGGATGGCTACTCAGTAATAGTTCCCACTATTGCATCAGTAGGCAGATCTTGCCTGCCAGGTCAGTATAATAATAGCATTCAAAGACTACCAATGGGAAAGACACCTCATGACTCCTCTCTTCCAGCTATCTGCATAGCATCTTTCAGAGATATGAAATCACTTAGCAGGCAGGAAGCTTCTAGTTCATTTTGAGCATGAATTCTCTGTGTCCTACAGTCAACGTGTGTGTGGCTTTACAATAGGCTCTTAGCATGTAGTTCTTGTGGCAGCTGAAAGGAATGGCTATAGTGTGTGCTATTCTGTGATCTCTAGGACGTTTCTGAAGAATAATTCTGAACAATTAACCCCTGGCACTGATAGCAATTCAAAAGTTTGTCCTGCCACTGCTCCTATAATTAAGCTGACTATGCCACTCAGAATGTTGGTGACTTTAATTCCTCCTCCCTCAACACAAGACCTATCCAAACACAGTAAATCCTACTTATAAAATTGAGGCATTGTACAATCTATGATTGCTAGACTGTAGGTGAAATTTGTCTCTTAAAACAGTGGTAAAGTCTGTACTTAAACCTTTGCTCGCACCTTGTCACATATTAAGCCAATATATTTATAACTCATAATTCATAAAATCCTGAATTAAAAATTTAAGAATTATAGTCTAACAAAAAAGGAATGTAAATAGCTGAATTTCCTTTCTCTTTCTGGCTGAATTTTACATATCTGATTTACCAGTTCTTTTGTTGGTAGACACAGAAGTTGCTTCTGTATTATTTCTGTGGTAAATAATGGTATAATTAATATGATCATGCTGACAATGTCTTAAAAATTCTGATCACAGTCCCTACATGCACACATGCACACACATACACACACACACACAGAGAGAGAGAGAGAGAGAGAGAGAGAGAGAGAGAGAGAGAGAGAGAGAAAGAGAGAGGCATTGTAATGTACATGAATCAGAAATATATTTTACAACATTAACTTAAATATCACCTTCGCATTCATAGAGGCTTGATTTCAAGATCCCTTTATGGGTTCCAAAATATTTAGAATTTTAAGTTTCTTACATCATGTCATGTAATGTTTTTATTTATCTCTTTATATCTCCCCATCTATAATAAGTGATTCCTAGACCACTTACAACACATAGTTTAATGCCGTCAGACGATTTAGTGAACTGCTTATAGCCAAAATTAGTTGACCTGGTTACAGAACAGAACTTCAAAAGCTTATGTCCAAAGACAGTGTACAAAATGTCCATAGATCAGGCTAGATAAAATTCTAGGAACAAGTTACAGACTGGGAAGCAGATACCAACAACAACCAACCCAGATTTAGGAATAGGAGAACAACAAGGAGATTAAACAAAAGAAGTATTCCTAATGGCTGCCAATTTATAGGCAGACTGGTATTATCTGAGTCAAGATACACTTATTCTCAAATTTTCACTGTATGACATTTCAATCTCTGGGTTCTCACAATCTCTACCAACTGAAAAGCATGTTTCCCAAAAGAAAAAAAAATACAGAAATTTATACTCTGATCTCAAATATATCAGAGTGCCCATTGCATACCTGCATATGCCAGTCCACCAAGGGCCGATAACTGAGATAATTCTCTTTTATGTCGCTATAGAGTTTCACCATTAGAATTATTGATTATGATAATTCTATTGAGGCTTCTCAGAATTTTATTACCTACAATCATATTTCCTTGTAAGCATCAGCTTCCAAAAATCAATGATTATATATTTCATATACTCCAGTTTTAAAAAAAAGAAAAGAACAATGCACTGAATAAGATTTATGTGTAATACTCCATGGGGAAAATAGTCAGAGAGCTTTGAGTGAAAAGAATGTATCAGATGGTTCAGCTGTGAGTCACACTAGAATGCAGCAAAGATGAAACATAAGCTACAATACATCTACTAAGTGTAGTGAGACAGCCACAACCACAGAAGATGTCAGTCCAAACTGACCATTAAATCACTAAATTGATTAGCAGTTGGCCTCTTATAGTCTCAAAAACTCATATCTTGTTGAATGGTTTCATTTCTCTGCCTTTCACCTAAGCTGGTGGCACCTTCTAGTCTGAAGCAAATCTAATTTAACATAGAATGGTAGACTTATAACTATCATTGTTCTAACAAAAAACCTGAACACCTGTTTGTATGGCAAGGGCATGATAGCACCATGCGTTGCTCTTGTCTGATGTTGGACAGCATTCATTCAAACGAGTTTGACAACTCTCAAATGAGAAATAGTTTCTTACTCTTATCCCTGCCTAAAACATGCTTTTCACTTGATGGATCCACTGAAGGAAAGTGTTGGTTTTCTCTTTCCTTATTCTTCACTTTTAGTCCCCTTCTGTCCTCTATGTCCTTATATTTTAGCCTAAAACATTTTGGAAGTTCATCAGAAATTTTAACATGTATATCTATATTCAGACATGTACACATGATATCTATTATAATTCTCTGTCAAAACTAATCTAAACACTTGTTTCCAGATAAACTGTTTCAGGTTCCAGAAAGCATGATGATTTATTATTTACATTTTAATAGAATAAATATCCTAAAATAGGAACATACATGAAGAAGGACTGGGTAGTTACCTAAAATCTCTGGAGAATTTGCTGAGTGGGTTGGCTACATCATTGCAGATTTTACTCTAGATATCTGTCTAAGAAAAGGTGTTCAGGTGGGGAGGATGAGGGGGGATTGGGAAAAGGAATAACAACAACAACAACAAAAAACCCCAAAAAACAAAAAACAAAAAACAAAAAAAATGACCATAACTTTCCTTTTTTTTTTTTTTTCATGTCCTTCGTTATTTCTAAGATGGAAGAGCAGTTGTGGGCAGAAAATCCTACTAAAGCTGGCTTAACCTAATGAGCTGTGTTTAGTGGAGCCTGGTATGGGCTCAGTGGTTAGTGGCCATGAAATTCATTCTCTATATCAGAATTCTTTGGAGAATAAAAGAAAATGCTGATAGCTTTCTTCCACAACTGATGTGACCTCAGACTAAATCCAACTGCTGAGGACTTTTTGACGATTTGAAGATAGGATAGAGTACCCTAGGAAGAAAGGAAAAAAAAATAGAAAGAAAAAAAAAAAACAACAACCAAGAATTAGTTAACAACTAGGCAGCTAGTAGACACAGGATAAGATGCAAGGGAGGTCCCCATGAGTTTAATCTCAAACTCCAGGGCTCTGGTGTCCAAGTGTTTGAGGTCTTCTGTTACTTGCTTACCACCCTGGTACATCTATCATCATATACTCATAAAATGATGAAAAAACTGTTCAGCTGAGGGGAAGTGGCTGCCCAAAGAGAAGCAAATAATGTGAATCATCTAGATGAGCAGAGGTTCCTAAGCAGCTATTTTTTTCCATTGATACTACTTTATGCTTGATTCATCTTATTCAATAATGTCTATTAAGACTTAAACAGAAGGAAAATGAAATCCAATGGTGTGCATGCTGTAGAGGTGTGAGTGTGAAGATGTTTGAGTAGAGCCTAGTAGCTTTCTGCCTGTGTCAGCTTCACTTCATAGTCACAACCCAGATACTCTGAAGTTGTCTGACTTCGACCACTTATTCTTCATTTTTGATAGATAGGCCCAGGGAGAATGCTGATGTACAGCCAAGAACTGTATATATGATTCTCTTCAGCAATACCAATACGATCGTGTCACTCAACAGTGCTCAAATCAACTATGAATCTTACTAATGGTTTGTTTTCTCAGAGACTACAGGCTTCCTGGAATGCAAATCAGACACCATTACATTGAATCACCTGCCCAGAGTCTCGCACATTGTTGAAGGTTTTGGGTCTATGTCAAGCTAACATAGGCAGAGAAGATGTTAAAGGCTTAGAGTTGGACTCTTGGAAAACAGTTTTAAACTCCCCTGTCTTGCCATTAATTCAGAAAACCATATTAGAATCTACGTGCTTACTTCACCTGTGGAGAAGCTAAGCAACAGAGAGGGGGGCAAGGAAGTCAGAATGAAGACACCAGAAAGATATGGGAGCTCAGCTGGCTGTGGGAGCTTCTCCACACTCTAGAGATAGTTCTCATTCCCAAGAGTTTGTTTTGTTCACAGGCATCAGTCAGGTCATCCAACCTCCTTACCTAGGGTATCAAGTCTCTTCAGGATTAGCCACATCCTCTCCCACTGAGGCCAGACAAGGTCATCATCTGCTACATATGTTCAAGAACTCCAGACTAGCCTGTGAATGCTTATTGGTTGGTGGCTAAGTCTCTGGGAGCTCCCAGGGATACGGGTTAGTTGACATTGTTGGTCTTCCTATGGGGTTTACATCTTCTTCAGTTCCTTCAATTCTTCCCCTAACTCTTCCATAGGGGTCCCTTAGCTCAGTCCAGTGGTTGGCTGTGGGTATCTGCATCTGTCTCAGTCAGCGTTGGTAGAGCCCTTCAGAGGACAGCAATACTAGGCTCCAGTCTGCAAGTACAACATAGCATCAGTAATAATGTCCGGGTTTGGTGCCTAAGCATGGGATGGATTTCAAGTTGGGCCAGTCACTGGATGGCCTTTCCTTCCTTCTCTGCTCCATTCTTGTCCCTGCATTTCTTTTAGACAGGAACAATTCTAGGCCAAAAAATTTTAAGGTATTTTGATGACCCCATATCTCTACTGGGGACCCTGTCTACTTACTAGAGGTACTCCTCAGATTCCAGCTCCCCACTGACAGACAAAGTATGGCTCTTGCAAGTTTGCAATCGGGAAGGTTTTGCTTTTGCTTTCTGCTATTTGATTAGGTGTAGCTTTAAGCTGGTGTTGTCCACTGACCATGTTACTGTGCACATCAGAAATGCATTGACTAATTTATTGTTCAAGGGTACAGTCTACTTTTCCTGTTTTACAACTTATATAATCCAGATTCTCCAGTATTTGGGATAATTTTGGTCTATTCTTCTCAAAGTATTAATAATTTTCAAGGATGAACAAAGTAAATGTTGGTTATAGTTTGCTTAAGTGTCTGTAACCCTCTCTCCTTAATTTATGGACTTTATTCTATATTTGAAACACTGAGGTGTGATACCATGTTTAGCATATTATGATTATATGTTCCACAAATGAAGAGCTAAAGCAAAGTACTTAGTATATGCAAATCAAAACACCATATTGCATTCCTCAAGTATGTACAAATATTGGTTATAATTTAAAACAAATATATAAAAAAGGCATGACACTATGGTTAATTTTAGTGTTACTTAGGACTACTTAAAGGGTTGCAAAACCCTTCCACTCTTTCAGTCCTTTCTCTAACTCCTCCATTAGGAACCCCACACTCAGTCAAATGGTTGGCTGCCAGCATCTGCCTCTGTATTTATAAGGCTCTGGCAGGGCCTCTCAGGAAACAGCTCCTTTCAACAAGCAATTCTTGGTATACAAAATAGTGTCTGGGTTTGGTGACTGCATATGGGATGAATCCCCAGGGTGTTTAAGTCCTTCTTAGAAAGGAGAACAAAATACTCACAGGAGCAAATATAGTGACCAAGTGTGGAGCAGAGACTGAAGGTAAGGACATTCGGGAAACGCCTTTTCTTTTCTTTTCTTTTCTTTTCTTTTCTTTTCTTTTCTTTTCTTCTCTTTTCTTCTCTTTTCTTCTCTTTTCTTTTCTTTTCTTTTCTTAAACTTTTGTAAATTTTAAATTCACTTTAATGTATTTAAAGTTAAAAAAAGTTACAGCATAATAATATAATATAATGAATGAGTGTGTTGTCAAACATGTGTGGTTACAACCCTGTAGAACCTAAAATAGAAATACTGCAAGATCAGAGCCAACTTAGGCTACTTTGTGAGAACTTGTGGGAAACACATTTTTGTCTTTAAAATGACCACGACTGTTTTGTAGAGACCTTCTTTTCTTCTCAAATGTTCTCTTTAAGATCTAATTTCAGCCAGACGTGGTGGCACACACCTTTAATCCCAGCACTTGGGAGGCAAAGGCAGGCGAATTTCTGAGTTCAAGGCCAGCCTGGTCTACAGTGTGAGTTCCAGGAAACCCAAGGCTACACAGAAAAACCCTGTCTCAAAAAACAATATATATCCAATTTCAATAATATATTCCAAAGAGCTAGAGTATGGTAAGGTAAAAGAAATAAAACATAACAAATTTAAACAATCTGGAAATACAAAGCCAGCAAATATTAACCATACTTGGTCTCTTTGTGTTGAGGTTAATTTTTCCTCTAGAAAGTTAAGTTGGGAGCATTAGCCAATATTTGCTGAACTGTGAATAAAACACAATTTCAAACAGCACCCCCAAAATAAAAGCCAGGAGTAAGTCAGCAGTGGCTTACATTAGAACAAAATAAAGCAAAGCCCCATTTGCCCGTATGAAGAAACAGAAGAATTGTCATAAAGTTAAAGTTGGATTAAGGAGGTGAAAAGACATGAACACAGAGTGCCAACAAAGTGTGCAATGATGGAAGAAACAGCAGGTAACTCTGGAAGCCAGAGTTCCAGATGGACATGAACATTTTCTGTTAGACCTAAAGTCTGAGCAACTGAATCATTTTCATATCTTCACTTAAACGTATTTGTGCTCTTGAAATTCACAGTCACTAAGGAATGACTGTGACAAACTTAGATTATTCACGCAAAATCATCTACCCTTTCTAAATCTGACTGGGAACTTGAAAACTTGAGAGTTGTGTGTGAAGGCACATTGACAAGGCTCATCTTCCATCAATCTCAAGCCTTCAAGCTTAGCTGGGACCAAGAAAACAATAGTGCGTTTGGGTGAGGTGAGACAGAGGAGGGAAGGAAATCTAAAGAGTCAAAATATTTATAGCCTGGTTGACTCTTCCATTAGCTCTCATAGGTTGCTTTTAATAGCCTGTTATTTCCATTACCATGTTCAATTGTAATGAGTTATAGACAAATGTAGAAGAGGAAAGAGAAGCAAACAATTTGAAAATAGTAACAAGTTGAAAGTCCATCCAATCATAAAAGAAATAGCATAAAGTGGAAAAAAAAAGTTCACTGAATCTTGGAAACTCTTCAAGGGAGTCACTCTATTGCAGTTGACCACTGTAATTTATTTTACTATGAATTATTGGTTACCAGTAGGAGTTATACTATCTTCTGAACATTGTCTTTATAAATTCCAATGTATTAGGTAATTGATTAATTGAAAATGACAAGTAGGTATAAAAACAGTATGTTAAAAGATTTAAAACTGTGATAAAGGGTAAAATAAGGACAGTTTAGAATGCCTGACAGACATTGTTCTAAATGCCTTGCCTTTCTTTCTTTCTTTCTTTCTTTCTTTCTTTCTTTCTTTCTTTCTTTCTTTCTTTCTTTCTCTCTTTCTCTCCCTTTATTTCTTTCTTTGTTTCCTTCTTTATTTCTTGGATATTTTCTTTATTTATATTTCAAATGTCATCCCCCTTCCTGGTTTCCCTCCCAGAAACCCCCTATTCCATACCCCCTCCCCCTGCTTCTGTGAGGGTGTTCCTCTACCCACCCACCCACTCCTACCTTCCTGCTCTCAATTCATCTACATTGGTGCAGCTGTCAAGCCTTTATAGGACCAAGGACCTCTTCTCCCATTGATGTCTGACAAGGCTATCCTCTGTTACATATGCAGCTGGAGTCCTTGGTTGTTGGCTTATTCTCTGGGAGCTATGGGATGTCTGGTTGGTTGATATTGTTGTTCTTCCTATAGGGTTGCAAACCCCTTCAGTTCCTTTAGTTCTTTCTCTAACACCTCCATTAGGAAACCCACACTCAGTCAGTTTTAAAAAACAAGGAAAAGAGATTCAGCTGGTTTTCCAATATACATGATGTTGTATTTGAACTTGGTTTCAGTGATTTGTATCATCATATACTGTATATGCATGAATGCCAAAGCAGATATATGCATATTTGTATATAAAACACCTAATAAAATTTGCTTAACTTTATCAAAGATAATGGTCTATATTTATAATTTCTCACTGAATTTCCAATTTTTATATGTATCTCAAATTCCAAAATTATTATCTCTAATATTTGAATTAGAATTTGCCGTGTTCTATAATACCTTTATAAATAGCTAATAATCACCTTCCGAATCTTATATATCTTTCAAAGTTTTGTCATTCCTTCTACCGGGGTCTAGAAGTCAACTATTAGCATTTAACATTTAAAGGATATTAAAGAGGATATTATCATCTATTTACTACCTATTTCTATTTTTAAAATTTCTAAAAATACTACTGTGGTTTGGGAAGCATTAATAATGTATAAGAATTCTATTTAAATGCTATCTGTATGGTTTTGGAGGATATATCTGAGACACTCCAACCCAGAATGCTACCTAGAAATGCTGTAGTGACTTACGTTACCAAGTGTTTACTATTATGCTTCCCTGCAAATTAGTCAATGGTTCATTAAACTAGAATTTCTATTATGCTTATTTACTTATCACATGGAATATACATGTGTACATGTGTTCATGTGTTTGCATGTGTGTGTGTATACACATGTGTATGTGTCATATGCATGTGTGTGTGTGTGTGTGTGTGTGTGTGTGTGTGTGTGTATGTGCCCGAGATTGACATTGGTGTCTTCCTAGATTGCTTGCCACTTTCTTTACCAAGGCGGGACTCCCACTGAATCTAGAGTTTATATATCTAGCTAGTTCTGTTAGCCATTTTGAGCGTGGAAATCCCTGTCTCTGCTTTCCCAGAACCAAGGTTATAGAGGAACCGCCATTCCTATGGCAA
This sequence comes from Mus minutoides, assembly GCA_902729485.2. Taxonomy (NCBI): domain Eukaryota; kingdom Metazoa; phylum Chordata; class Mammalia; order Rodentia; family Muridae; genus Mus; species Mus minutoides. Next base: position 318,138 of record LR750061.1, read on the forward strand.
TCTGAACTACAAGTACTTCATACATTAAGACACATTTCCAGCCTCTCTATTTTAAATTATTATAAATAAATGAATGCGTGCTTGCATTGAGAATCTTTTTCAGGTTTTAAATTTATACCATATTTTTTCCATTTGGATGATTAAGCCATCTAGTAATGGATTTGTTTATAAATCTACACGACCCAGGTAAATGGAAACTTCTCGGTTCCACATCTTGCTATAAGTGCTTCTCCAAACATGGAAAGGACAAAAAGAGCCCTTAAAACTACACAGAAACCCCTCATGGGCATAAAACTATATAGCAAATACTCAAACTTCACAGTGTTGTACAAAACAGTAGAGCAAGGGCCACGTGCCCTGTATCTCACAGTCCTACATCTTAATGAAAATCGCGATGGCAAGCAAATGTGCAAACATGGATGGTGGAGGAGTGAAAGGGATATAAGAAGACTGATGGGAGGAGGATCCCTGTATGAAAAAACACCGGAGGACAAAAATAATTTTCCTTAACCATTTTTCTGTTGTTGTTAAATTTAATTTTCCACTCAAGTTTGAAAGGCACTCCTTAATATCTACATATCTACATCCTGCCAACGGTTCTAACTATGCTTAATGATCATGCCAAGGGTAGCACTGGGGAATAGAAAATTACTTGATAGATTAAAGTAATTTTTAAATATTCTTATTTCCATCAGTAAGGAGAATAAATCCCAGCTAATTCTGCAGTAAGTATCAATTAGAAAAAAATTGATTCCAATGAACAGTCATAATTCTTCAGCTTCAGGAGGTCAGGCACGCAGTGCTGGGCATTGTGCCAGGCTCTGCTCTTGCATCCTAAACTGCTGAATGTTGCCACAAAATCTCTGCTACCTTCAGAAACGGATTACCCATGATCCATTCCCTCCTGCTTGGTGTCTTTGGATCCATGTACAAAATCTTGAACAGATGCACTTGCTTGACACCCCAAAGCATACAGTTATGTAAATCTAGCAGAAACCAAATTAAGTCATTCTCCCAACTATCTAGCTCTTTCTTTTTAGTTGTTGTCCAGGGAGTCACCTACCATGATTATAGAACTACAAATTCCCTAAATCCAGAAAGTGGATTGCATGATAGCAATCTCTTGTCCTCTCCAAACTAATGTCTACTTTTCTTGTTTCTCTTTCCCTAGATGTACCCATTTGCCATTAGCTTCTCAACTGTAAAATGATTCAATGTTATCTTTGTTTTGAACATTTCTGAAGTAGCCATACTGGTATATCAGTAGTTTACATTTGCCTAAACTATTTTTAGCTCATTTGGAGGATTTATTTTAAGCACTTCCAAACTGAGATCTGAGCACAATTGTGTTAGCCTTGCTCTCCTCCAATTACCCAGCTGTACCGTGATAGACAGTTATGGGAGAGACCAAGAAACACCTCCTATTTTGTAAAATGATATTCATAGGCACAATATGAAAGAAAATAAGAGAACTTGACAAATTTATCTTAGGAATGGCAGTAATTCAGTAAGAGTGTTCATAGTTACAGTTACCACATTATTTTGATACATTTATTTTATTATTAATTTTTAAATAATAATAATATTAATTTTTAAATTCATTAACTTTTTCTGTAAGATTATACTCTAAAACTTTTCTGATTATTCAAGAGAAATGGATTCCATTTTACTGAAGTTATACAACTGCAACTTGTCAAGAGTGTAATTGTGATATAATTATTGCCAAAAATCTTACTCTAGCTATTCAATTTTTTAGAAAGGCTATCTAATGGGCAGATTAACTATTAATCTTTATTTTCTTAGACACTGATGCTGTACTAAGATGGCTCAACAGAAAGCATAGTGCCTGGACCATGTTATATAAAGTCCCCACAGAAATGCTTTTACTGAATTATGTTTTAATGATTAATAATTCAGTCTGCACTCTAAAAGTCAGAGGCCTGCCAGTTTGCTTGATAAATGTTTGCTTTGCTTTTCGGTACATAGAAGACAAATGCCTGTTGTTTATTCATTCTTCGAGTCAACAACTGGGTAAAGTTTCTTTCAGTGTCAGAGTCACTCCTGAAAGAGTCATCAGAAATAAGTTGTTGCAATGAGGGAA
>LR750061.1:327760-347760 GCA_902729485.2 Mus minutoides
AGAGAGAGAGAGAGAGAGAGAGAGAGAGAGAGAGAGAGAGAGAGAGAGAGAAGAAACTGAAATAAATTGGAGAAGCCCTATTGAGATTGCTTGCTGGAGTCCCAGATTGTTATTTCCAGGAGGAGTACCAAGAGAGAGAAATCAGATCACAGAAATAGCTTACAGCATCTTGCAGAAACCGACTGTGGACTGTGGAGGGTCGTGAAGGTGGAACACCAAAATAACCAGATCTTATGGGGTGCTTCCCACAAGCTACACAGCCATGGTAGGTGTGCCTTAGAGAGGCAGAGCTCTGAGGACTCTGCGTTCTGAGGATTTTATGCTGCTGTAGAGTCTTGATCTGGTTGCTATCCTGGCATCACATCCCTCATAACCTCTAAGTTCTGTGAAAACATTAAGAGGGCTTCCAGTGCCTTGTAGGGCAGTATCATTGGCACTTACAATATTAATAATGGATCTTTTTCAAGCATTACTGCTACGGCAGATGAATGATTCATCCACCATCCTCGGAAAGAACGTGTAGCTTGTTAGCAATGACCACTGCCCTTAGGAAAAAATTGAAGATGTAGATAGTGAAGTTAGGTTAAGATATTTTGCTAGAGGCTCTGATATAGGAAATGTTAGAAAACAATTTGAAGTTCAGAGAGTCACACTTTTAATAGTTGAGTTAAAGAAATTTTAAGGCCAAGGAACAATAACAAAGACGGCCTGAACAGCACAGGCTGATGTGACCATTTTTACTGAAGCTGGGCTGGTGACCAAGGTTTCTTGTACACATTTTTTTTGCCCTTGGTTTCCTGATATGATTAAATAAATAAATAAAAATAATAATGAGTAGCTGTGCACCCTGAAGATTTAAAGTAGAAGTTACTGATTATTGTTTACATAAAAGGTTAGATTTGTGATTCTCTTAAGGTTCTTATAAGATTACTGTTTAATACTAAGATAATTGATACTGTATTGATTCTGTCTTTTTTATCATTTTTTTATTTATTTACATTTCAAATGTAATCCTCCTTCCCAGTCCCTCTTTCCCTTCACCTTTAAGTGGGTGTACCCATCCACTCCTACCTCACACCTCTAGCATCCCCCTTTTCTGGAGCATCAAGCCTCCCAAGGACCAAGATCATCCCTTCCCACTGTGGCCAGACAAGGCGGTCCTCTGGTACATATGTAGCAGGGCCTCTGACCAACCCTTGTATGTGTTTTTGTTGGTAGTTTAGTCCCTGGGAGTTCTGAGAGGTCCAGTTAGTTCATTTTGTTGTTCTTCCTATGGAGTTGCAATCCCCTACAGCTCCTTGAGTCCTTTTCCTAACTCTTCCATAGGAGTCTCCATGGAGGCTCAGTCCAATGGTTGACTGTAAGTATCTGCATCTGTCTCAGTCAGCTGCTGGTAGAGTCTCTCAGAGGACAGCCATGCCAGGCTCCTGTCTGCAAGCACATATTGACATCAGCAATACTTTTGGCATTTGGTGTCTTCTCATGGGATGGATCCCAAGTTGGGGCAGTCTCTGAATGGGTGTCTGCTCCAGTTTTGTCTGTGCATTTCCTTTAGAGAGGAAAAACTTGGGGTCAAAAAGTTCGAGATGGGGGCCATGTCTATCTACTGAAGGTGGTCTCTTCAGGATCCATCTCTTCACTGTTGACATTTTGGCTAATGCCATCCTCTTTGGGGCCTGGGAGCCTATCACACCAAACTCCTGCAATCTAGGACTTTCTAGTGATTTATGTCCATTCCCCACCCCACCTTGCTACATATTTCTACTCATTCTCCTGGCCCTCTGGGCTTCTCTCTTGCCTCCCCTCCCCATACTTAATCTTGCCTTCTATGATTATTTTGTTTCCCCTTGTAAGTGAGATTAAAGCATACACACTTGGGCCTTTCTTCTTATTATGCTTTATGTGGGTTGTATCATGGGCATTCTGAATATTTTGGCTAATATTCACTTATCAGTGAATACATATTATGTATGTCCTTTGGAGTCTGGGTTACTCCATTCAGGATGATATTTTCTAGTTCTGTCTACTTGCCTTCAAGTCCCTGATTCTGTCTTTACAACTGCAGATTGCTACCTGTGCATAAAGAGAAATTGGCTTATAAAATTACCTTGCTTGCTTACACTTTGTTACTCTATAACAAATTGCTTAGTTACAGATGTGGGTTCTTGGGATAATTTGTTTTCTTCACCTGCAATAGTAAAATATTTTTCATGTAAAGGTATTAGTGAACATACTGCTTTTTCATGATAATTTGCTAAAAGCAAAATAAAATGTAATCATATTATAATTTTTGCTCTTCCAGAAAGATCTTAGTGGACTAAATAAGCTGTGGGAGAAAAGAAATAGGGTTGTTAAAGTTTTCTCATTGGAACTTTATACCATCCATCCATAAGTACATATATGTATATATATGTAAAGTAGTTGGAGCTTTGTTCCATTCACCCAATTTGTGAATGTGTGTGTGTGTGTGTGTGTGTGTTTCTTCTACTTCCCTTTTTTACCAACCCAAGATAATCAAGTTTTACTCTCTCAGAGAAAAGTCTTCTGAGTGATCAATTGCCAACCCTACTACCTCACCTTAGTTTACCCTGACCTGTGGAAGATGGCCTTCAACAGTGGAGATTAAAGAGGTCTAGCTGAGATGTTTCAATAAGCTACATATTCATGGATCAGCTTTTTTTTGTTTGTTTGTTTGTTTTTGATATTTTTTTTCTCTTTATTAGATATTTTCTTCATTTACATTTCAAATGTTATCCAGAAATTTCCCCTTACCCTCCCGCATCCCCGCCCTGCTCCCCTACCCACCCCCTCCCACATAATGGCCCTGGCGTTCCCCTGTACTGGGGCATATAAAGTCTGTATGACCAAGGGGCCTCTCCTCCCAATGATGGCCAACTAGGCNATGTTATTCTTCCACCTATAGGGTTGAAGACCCCTTCAGCTCCTTGGGTACTTTCTCTAGCTCCTTCCTTGGGAGTCCTGTGTTCCATCTAATAGCTGACTGTGAGCAACCACTTCTGTGTTTGCCAGGCACTGGTATAGCCTCCCATGAGACAGCTATATCAGGTCCCTTTCAGCATTATCTTGCTGGCATATGCTATGGCAGAATTTCAGGCTCCTTTTCTCCACTGCCAATATTTTTATAAAATGCAATTTTAAAATTGTTGTCTTTATGGGAAGCAATTCACCTTATAGCTGTTGTCAAGAACAAAATATTTTCACTCCTGGGCAGTTTTGTAGTTCCCTTCCCTCACTGTCATGGAGTTAAAGGGGTAGCTCATCCCCAGACAAGGGGCCTAGGAGTATACTTTAAGATAATTGGTCTTAAGTCTGAAATGGCAGGGGAGAGCGCCACTTCAATCTCTTCATGAGTTCAAAGAGCATGTGACAACTTATTGATAGAATGATTTTACACATGGCCAAATTTTACATATTTACTATTTTACAGGTACAAAACTGAAAATGTTGACTTCTCCAGAGCCGAAGGGCCTTGTCCCATTTACAGCAGAGTCACTTGAACTTATAGAAAACCACATTGCTAAAAAATACAATGAAGAGCCCGAAGAAGAAGGTTTAAAGCCAAGCCGTAATTTAGAAGCTGGCAAAAGACTTCCATTTCCCTATGGAACCCTTCCTCGAGGAACTGTGTCAGAGCCCTTGGAAGATGTGGATCCATACTACTATGTTAAGAGAAATGTAAGTATTAACTGTTAACATTGAAGCTATATTTTACTTTGCTTATATTCAGTTACTTGAAATGTAATAGAGATAAGACTTAAAGAAAATTAATAGAGAAGGCATTTTTTTTCATAATCTATTCTTTGTGGGGCGGCATACTCAAGATAGTTAAACCTGATAAAATATCTGAGTAATATGTTATGGTTAATGACCTTAGTATATATACTGCTATTCCTTAATAGAAATGGCTATTGTGAAATATGCTAATTACCTTTTTCTGATTAGCAATTTTAAAACAATCATGAAATATTTAGAATATGGATAGAAATTTCAAACACCTTGATAACTTACTAGTCAAAATAATACATTTATTTTTAATCATACATACATTCACAAATTCAAACCTCCCTCATTTCCAGGAAGACTTTAGAGACCTAGAAATTATGTATACACACACACACACACACACACACACACACACACACACAAATACACACACGTGCACACACTCCCAGAACAAGCACAAAATAAGTATAAGAATGATTTCTGTTAGACAATTCAGACATGTGGATTGATGAAGATAGATAAGTCTTGTTTCAAAAGCACAGTTTGGAGAAATATCTCAGAGTCTAAGAACACTGGCCATTCTTCTGGAGGTCACAAAATAGATTTCAGTCCCTGTAGAGTAGCTCACAATCTTTTGTAACGCGAGTTCCAGAGGATTTGACCTTCTTTTAATCACTATGGGCATTAGGAATGCACATAATTCATATATGCACAAAGTGAAGACATCTATATACTTGAAACGAGATAAAATTTTAGGTACAGCTTACAGAATACTTGGAATTTTAATAAAGCCAAGGTAGGACAGTTTATAGACAAATGGAATGGCAACAGCCAATATTGATTCTACAAGGGGGCATAACAAGAGCGGTGCTATTACTGGAAATCAGTTATGTTGTTGACTGTGGCAAAGATGAGAGAGTAGAGGTGTCATCAGGGAATTACTATAGTAGACAAGAACATTTGGGGTGAATGTTGCAGGCCAGTAAAACCAAGCTAAACCTTTCTTAATTAGAAGAGAAATGATCAACACAGAAAATAGAAGAGATTATAAAAGAGAGTGAGAAATATAAGGTAGAGAAGATGAGAAAGAGAGAAAGAGATGAGGGAGAAGAGAAAGGGTGAGAATGGGGAGAGGAAGAAAAGAGAGATAGGGAGAAATAGAGAGGAGGAAGGGACTTGTATATTACAGTTAATTTACCTAGTGTACAAACTGATAATCCTTAGTATAAATGGCTTTTATGGAAATATGATGATTCCTGTCTTCTAATTATCTATATTTAAATAATCATAACATATTTACAATATAGGAGAGAAAGAGAGAAGGAGGAGGGAAAGAACAAAAAGGAAATAGAAAGGGTGGAGAGAACCCTGCAATTCAGTATCTTATGTCAGGAAAAGAAACAGCAGGATATGACTGATGGATAATGCCAATGTTTACAGCTTGAAAGAGTGAAGTTACATCGGCAAAAAGTGAAGAGCCAGGCAGTGGTGGCACACACCTTTAATCCCAGCAGTTGGGAGAGGCAGATGGATTTCTGAGTTCGAGGCCAGCCTGGTCTACAGCGTGAGTTCTAGGATAGCCAGGGCTGCAGAGAGAAACCCTGTCTTGAAAAAATAAAAGTGAAATAAAGTTTATTTCCTAGCATCTTGATATTCATATATCATATTCACTGATTTTATATCGAATGAGGAGATCAAAGTGAATGAAAATATCTGCAGAAAAAAATACGTTCACTGCACAACTGCTCCTCTAATACTGTCATGGTGTCACTTGAAATATTTTAAGGACATGTTAGTTAAAATGCAAGTTAAGTCCTTATTTGGATTGTTCTGGCACTCACTTTGTGGTGTGATTGAGTTGATAATGGCCTGTAACCTTAGGATTGCCTGTTACTGTTGCATGCCTGTTACTGTTGAAGCTATCTTAATACTGAGTAATGTGTGCAGGCATGCTAGGCATGGGAATGCTGCCATTGGGCAGCAAGAGTTTGCTGAGGGGACCCTGATACAGCTGTCTCGTGTGAGGCTATGCCAGTGCCTGGCAAATACATAAGTGGATGCTCACAGTCATCAATAGGATGTTACACAGGGCTCCCAATGGAGAAGCTAGAGAAAGTACCCAAGGAGCTGACGGGGTCTGCAACCCTATAGGTGGAACAACAATATGAACTAACCAGAACCCCCAGAGCTTGTGTCTCTAGCTGCATATGTAGCAGAAGATGGCCGCCATCGTTGGGAAGAGAGGCCCCTTGGTATTGCAAACTTTACATGCCCCAGTACAGAGGAACACCAGGGCCAAGAAGTGGGAGTGGGTGGGTAGGGGAGCAGGGCAGGGGCAGGGGGAGGGTAGAGGAAATTTTCGGCATAGCATTTGAAATGTAAATTAAGAAAATATCTAATAAAAACAAAGAAATAAATCAAAGGTCTTAAGGAACAAAACAAATACTTTGCAACAGGCCCTATGTCCAGCAGTAGTTGGCCAAGAAAAAAAGTTTGTGATTTTGATTCTTTGTCAGGGTGGCGTGTTTGGAGACAGGGATTCTCTGGGTAGGACTGGCTGTCCTGGAACTCACTCTGCAGTCCAGGCTGGCCTCAAACTCAGAGATCTGCTTGCTTCTGTCTTCTAAATTCTGGGATTAAATGTGTAAGCTTTTATTAAAGGCATAAGGCTTCTTGTTGCTGTTGGTCTTTGTTGTTTGTTTGTTTGTTTGTTGTTGGTGGTGGTGGTGGTGGGGGGTGTGTGTGTGTGTGTGTGTGTTGTTTCTCTTGGAATTTTTTTGTCATTTATCTTTTGGCTTGTGATGTTGTTGTTTTGGGTTTTTTGAGAAAGAGTGAAGGAACCTGAAGTTGTTTGGATAGGGGTGTGGGGAGGATCTCGGAGGAGTTGGGAAAGGGCAAAAAAATTATCAAAACTTACTATATGAAAAATTAAAAGCAATAGGAAATAATTCTAAAAACTCTAAATAAAACAAGATTTTGAGTGATTTCGGATCCTAGTTGCTATGAGTCCCGTAGGTTGAAATTTGCCAGAGTGACCTCATGTACTCTGAAGCCAGCCAGGGTGACCTCATGTTCTCTGCAGCCTGACCGGGTGACTTTATGTACTCAGTGCTGCTCTCAGTAACATCACACTGTTCAAGTATCTGGGTTGTATTCGGCTTACTCTCTTCCACACAGCATAGAAACAAATAATCATAAAATAAGAATATATATGAAATCAGGAGATAACCTGAAAGTACGCATCCCTTCACAATGACACCCACATATGTTGAATTTCCCATGGAGTTTGCAATTGTTTTGGAAGCTACCATGGAAAGTAGAATTTACACAATCAGGTGTATTATTTGTTTCTCTCTGTTTTATTTAAGTGGAGATGGGAGAATAGGTATAATGGCTGGACAAAACCTCATAGCAGCTGCATGCTGAACTACACTTATCTGAGAATTGATACCCAGAGTGGATTCCAGTTTGAGCAGACATGTATGGAGAAGTGTTGGCAGTTGTATATTCTTATAATTTCTTTTTCATATGCATCTGTCAATATGAGAAGTAATAAGTCATATCTCCTATATTATTATCAGACTATATGGTAGAATATAGTCTATTGTATTGCATATAAGATTAATTTTAAGCCAGGCCTGCTGGCAGGGCTATAATTCTCAAATGACAAAAGTATTGCAGATTCAAGTCCTCTGTGGTCTAAACTGTGAGTTCAAGGCCAGCCTTTACAATTTAATGAAATCCATTTTCAATGGAAAAAAAAATTAAAGATCCTCAGGAGAAATAATGTGAGAGAGTTTGCCCAGCAAACACGAGGCCCTTGACTTAATCCCTGTTACAGAGGAAGAAAATAATACATTTATTTATAAAAATATAGTTATCTTATTATATGCCATGTTATGTTATAAAACATGACATTTTAACTCATAGTTTTCAGAATTAACTGGATTTTCAGTGTGAAATGGATCAAACCCAGGGCCTGCTGAAGGTTGTGCAAACACTGTCTTCAAGTTACATTACCAGACAGTACATGTTAATACACATACCACATTAATACTTTCTCTGAAGGGACATATATAGTGAATATACATATATCTATACTTCCAATTACCATATATAATATATACCATATACATTATAGTAATATTCATTTATATTCACAAATATAAAAATGAGCACACATATGTATGAATGTACATAAGCCCACATGTACATATGTATAAATAAGCCCACCCACCTACATATATATGGAACAATGTCTGTTTTAGAATATTTCTGTTTCTTACTATATTTACTAAGATTTAGTGCTTTAGTATCCACAATACTTGTGTTTACATTGCATAAATTACTATTTTTAGATAGGTTTATGTCAATAATATTAAATAAGTTAGGTTTTGTAAAAACATTAATTTTTAGAATTTGCCTTTTAATTTTTTTATTTTTAATACATTTTACTTAAAATAGAATTACACAAACTATCCTCTTATTTTCTCCCCTAGAGTGGCTCCCTCATAAATAATATAAAGAATTGACGTGAGATATGACCATTGCTTTTATAATACTTCATTGATTTTTTTCTGATATAAAATTAAAATTTTTACATTCATTAAGTTATGAGCTAAAGGCCCTTTGATACATTTAACTGCAAATCCACACACCATCTGAAGAGTTTCTGTTACATTAGTTCAAGGTGTGATTGCACCATAATGACTTTCTTAAGTACAAACCCCCAGAAAAATAAATAAATAAATAAATTATTAAAATAAAGTAAGTGATGAGCTATCAGGTAAGTCTAAATATAAGTGAAGACTACTCCCTTTGCTTTAAAAACAAATATCAAAGCCAATAGAAATATGAAAGAATTTCAAACTGGTGAGCATTAGTAATGTGTTGTTTCAGTTCTCCATTCTTAGTTAATGGTATTTACTGTGGTTTCTTACAGACTTTCATGGTCTTAAACAGAAGCAGGGTCATCTTCAGGTTCAATGCGGTTTCCATCTTCTGCACATTGTCTCCTCTAAGCTCCCTCAGAAGAGCAGCTATCAAGGCTTTGGTACATCCATATCCTTTCAAAGGGTGGTTGGCTGTGTCACTGGCATGCTGAAAATAAGTCCTGATGTTCTGTTATTCAACCCCTGTTGTAGTAATAGTTAATAAATGTTAATCCTTATTTTTCAAATAGAATGGCATGTATTTTCAATATTTACAAAAGAATCTTGTCACTTGTATCTACAAATGCAATTTATAGGTCTTTGGTAATGCGATTTATTCATTATTCCTTGACCATGGCTTACCCTTTTTTACCTGCTGATTTTCATCAGTGTTCTCACTGACAGCATACTTATGTGCATGAGTAATCTACCGGAATGGGTATTGGCAATAGAGTAAGTTACTTAGTTTTGCTATATATAATAATAAAGTTTGGTTTTTTTTGTTTTTTTTTTTTTTTAGTTTTAACATTTTTAATATCTATTGTGTTACATTAATTTACATAAATATATTATGAAGTGAAACAAAATTCTTTTTAAATTTTTTAATGTGAGTGAAACAAGCCTCTTGTCTTTATAACATTTTTAAACATTTGAAGGATCAAGAGCATGGTGCCTCTGCTGTTCAGCTTCAGGGACAATTAGGTCCTCTCACCTAATTAAACTGTGGCCTGTAGAAACAGTAGAAGTTCTTTTAGAAGCAGCCATTCATATCTTGATCCCGTAAGCCCATGAATGGTATGAAGCCCGCCACAACTTTTCTCTTACTCTTCTTGTGGGTCCTGTTCCACATATGTAGAATATTGTAGACATCTGCAGACAAACCACATCTTAATATTTCTTTTTTGTATATATTCTTAACTTTGTGGGGCATAGTAATATGAACACCATGACTGAATTTTCTAAATAAAACAAACATGCATATACACATACACATACATATATATTCATCAATTGGGGGCGTTTATTTGCCCTTTCATTTTTCTTACTTAATTCCTGTTAGTGTTATTTGATTCATGTTCTTCTATCACTTACTTGCCTTTGATTCCTGTCCCAGACTCTTGAATCCTGGAATTACGTCTTCTTATCACCACTTTAAATATCTACAGTTCTATATAGACTGAAGTTTTAATTATATCAATTAATTATGTTCATTGGAATATTTAGGTCTTTTGCTAAATGTATATACCATGTTTTACCTCATGCTTGTTTTCTTCCTTATTTAAAGCTTTCTTTCTTTCTTTCTTTCTTTCTTTCTTTCTTTCTTTCTTTCTTTCTTTCTTTCTTTCTCTCTCTCTCTCTCTCTCTCTCTCTCTCTCTCTTTCTTTCTTTCTTTCTTTCTTTCTTTCTTTCTTTCCTTCCGTTAATTAATATATTGCAAGTTTTAGATGTTTCACTGTGCATGAAAATCTAAAATGTCTGGTTTTTAGGAGACTAATGAAACAGCATATTAAAGGGTTTCTTGATGGTGGTGGTTGTTTTTGTTTTTGTTTTTGTTTTCTTGTTTGTTTGTTTGATTCATTAATTGATTGATTGCTGGAAAATAAAGTACTTGACAATAACTTTGAGCTCTAACACTATTCTTAGAACTAGGGGATTTTGCAAAGTAACTATGATACTGGCTCACCAAAAAATACTTGTGTTTGTGTGTGTGCATGTGTGCGTGTGTGTGTGTGTGTGTGTGTGTGTGTGTGTGTGTGTGTGTGTGTCTGTCTGTCTGTCTGTCTGTCTGTCTGATCATCTTTTCACATACTATCAAGTTAGTTATGATAAAAATCCCCATTTGGAATATGTTTGATATAATTTAATTATGTACTACTACTGGGAAGAAGTAGTTCATCAACTCTTGTAGCCAATGCTACCACACAGGAGTCACTGAGGCACTTCAGCAGCTCTTTGCTAAGTTTCTAAGGGAACAGTCTATTTGATTTTTGTCTGATTGATTGTTTCCATCCCACCAAACTGATCAAATTTTAATTTCCAGATAACTTACGCTCCGTAGCTGATGACTATCAGAGACATAACATTTCAGAGCTGACAATATAGTATCTTCAACATTTCAAATTTATGTTTTTGTTTTTGTTTTCTGCAGGAATACTTTGCTTGGGATTTATACATTTGAAATACTTGTAAAAGTCATTGCAAGAGGTATCTGGGCAGGATCATTTTCCTTCCTTGGGGATCTTTGGAACTGGCTTGATTTCAGTGTAACTTTGTTTGAGTGAGTAGTATTTCAAGTTGTAAACATTTTAATGATTTCAGTTACCATGTGACATTCAGAAAATTGTCTCTAGGTGGTCATTATAAATGAGAGGAAAAGGTAGCTTGCTGTCTTGTAGAAAAGTGAAATCTCTTGGCAGTATGCATTGTGGTTTTTATTTTTGTTGCTGAGTACAGAATGAACTTAAGACTTAAGTGAGGTATCTAGCTAACTTGGGGGTTAGTATTTAAGCATGTAGTTATGTAATTCATGATTTGAATCCAGTAAATATGCTACATATTCAAATAAAGTGTTTAAGTACTGATAGACTTTTCTGGAGTGTTATATATAACGCTAATTCTTCTCTAAATTTTCAGTAATTGTATGGATTCTATTCTTTTTCATGAATATAGAATGATCACTAGAGCCAAATTTCTATTAAAATGTGAAAAATATTAAATAAACAAACAAACAAACAAATAAATAAATAAAGCTAGCAGGTTTTCTTATTTTCATTGTCATTTTTTGTAATAAGGTAAAATTTCATGAACACATTATAATTTGTTGTTTCACTGGAATTTAGCATAGAGCAAAAGTGTTATAAACTCAAATCTTGAATGTGTGAACTATTACTACATAGGGCTACGTTGTCCAGAGCAAATTTCTCTGTCAATCCATAGTAAACCTATTTCTAGAATGGAATCATGGAAGCAAGGAACATCCTCAGAAGTACAATTTTATAGGAGCTTTCAAAGACCATGGGCTCAATGAGTTCAAAATAACTCTTCTTTACTCTCACAGGCTAATCACAAGGTTTTCACCTCTAAGCTCCTCTCTAATGCTTAAAACTATAAGAACTTTCCGAATTTTGAAGATCATCCCTTTGAACCACGGTAAGAAATGCTATTGGATTCATTTTCTCCATTGGCTATTTTTGTGTGTTCACAGAGTCACTTGAACTGTCTATTATTTAGAGAAAAGACATTAAGTTGAAAATTGTCTCAACTTCTCCAAAGCTTCTCAAGCTATCCAAAAGTCATCTAAATCTATTGTCAAGAATGTCAAGAAAAAAAATACATTTAATTGTTGTTAGATGATGTGGCTTGTGATACAAATATATATATATAGATAGATATAGATATAGATATAGATATATATAGATAGATATAGATATAGATATAGATATAGATATAGATATAGATATAGATATAGATACCAGTCGTGCTTTCATTTCCAATTATCTTTATTAATTGTAAAAGAACTTATATTCTATAAACTCCAGGGAAAGCAGAGACAGATTCTAATATGCTTCTTTTGCCTCTTTTCCTCTCATTTCACCAAGAAACCAGTTTAAATGAGCATAGCCTAACATAATTATCAGCACAATGTGTCAGAAACACAGATGAACAAATTTGGGACCTGACACAATGTCATACTTGAGCAAAGTATAATAAATTCACAAATTGAAAGGTTTCAATTCCAGAAGATTGCAAGAGAATCCTGTCCACCTTGGTAGTCTGGGCAGCGTTAGTGTAGATTCGTTCCAATCTTCATTGCTCATACCAATGCTCATATCACACAACATGTAGCACACAGTAAATATATGTAAATCTTTTATTTATGTTATTTACAGAATAATTACAAGTTAGAAAAGATACAGCAGAGTTCAAGAGGTTTTGGAAATAGGCATGAGAAATGTATATAGAGCCTTTATTGATAACATAATGTAGCTAAGACAGAATTAGGGAATAAGATGCTCTAGACGCCATAGGAAGGGTCCGGATAGAGAGTGAAGATACAGAAATCTAGCTGTGAGTTAAAAGGGCAGAAACTGAGTCATATTAAAAACTGTAGGTCCAGAGCCAGAAGGTGAGCCCAGAGCCAGGCCAATACCAGTAGCATGCATTGCATCAGTAATGGAAGATCTGAGCCTAGCTGAAGCACTAGGGATTCTCAGGAGTTCTGTGTCTGTTGGTCCTTACCAAAACCAGGTATCCATAGCAAGGCAGTGCTAACTTCCTATCACTTTATAGGTTCTAGGGATGGAGTTACACTCTTCCCTCAGTACAGCATGTTTTGTAAAGTCTTCGGCCTGGCTTTCCTAATACAATTTTAGTATGCTCATGCACACTTACAGTCTCAGTTTACCCAGGTGAAGTCAAAGGGCAACATGCTTTATGCTCCCCAGGATAAGTCATCTTTCATTCTGTGAGTGGCAGGCAGATGGCATTGTTAACAGACATATTGGGACCACAGTCATCTCCACCCTCCAAATGTAGTTCAAAACTGCTTATGAAATGGAGTCTTTCTTGGCTACGGCACCTCTTGAGAAACCACTATTTTACATAATCTGGAATAGAGTAAGGCTTGCCCTGATCTCAGCGAATGCAATCCTCTTTATTCTCAGTATGTACCAAGTAGGTATACCAACATGTTCAGGTCAGGAATATTTTCACAGATAAAGCAGAGAGCTGTGATCCTGTAAGTGGAGGATAGTGGGGACTAGATAGTTTCCATTTCCAAGTGTGCAGTACTCTGCTGATATGTACCTTTAAATGTGTCCTTAGAAAGAAAAGGAAAAAAAAATGTAGCAAGTTCACTTAGCTGTTGTAAATTATACATCATGATAAAATCATTAGGTAAGGATGCCCAAGGGTGGATGCAATGTATCATATAAGCAAAAGAAAGGAAGAAGGAAGAAAGGGAGGAAGGGAGGGAGGGAGAGAGGGAGGGAGGAAGGAAGGAAGGAAGGAAGGAAGGAAGGAAGGAAGGAAGGAAGGAAGGAAGGAAGGAAGCAGAAAATATCAAGCTCACTGACAACATGTAAGTCTGGAAACAATGTGTCAAAAGTGAGGTCTAGAGGTGATTTTCTGGTCAAAATACTGTGGAAAAACATATGTATCCACATTATGAACTTGAAATACAGGCTGAGCCATCAAGATCAGTAGAATAAAGAGGTGATATAATGAAAAATCAACTTGTAAATATTTACACCATCAAGTTGTATATATTAAACAGAGATATTTTAGGATTCATGAATTACAACCCAGTGAATATACTTAACAAAAGTATTTTTTGGCATGTCAACCCAACCCAAGACCCAAGCCAGAGAAGGAAATGTATAGTCCTGTTCTGGTAGCAACATAACACCTTTAACTTTCTTTGTACCACGAGAACAATAAGACCATAAAATGTCAGCATTTTCCTCTTTGCCAGAGGAATTGTTAAGAAAGATTAGAGAGTTTCAGTCAAGTTAAGAAAGATAGGACAATAGAGTTGTGAGTGGATGTGTCATGAGTATCTCTTCCTTGTCCAAGGAATGTAGGGTACCTGATAGCAATATAGACTATATGAACTGATAGAGGAAGACAAGAAGAGAAGTATGTCATTCAAAAGAAAGTAATTTCATCTGTACATTGAATAGAAACAAGAACAAAATCATCTGCAACTGTAGCTTCATTCACTTTAAAAACAGCTTTTAGTCTTTAAATTTTGTTTGGCTTTTATCATTTATTGATCATACCCATCCACCACTACCTCCATCCAACTCACTCTACAGTCCCACTCCATCTCCATGCCACCATTTCTTGTGTTGTTAATACAACCTCGAAACCCATTGGTGCTCCCCATCTGTCCATGGATCTGTTGCTCTTCAGTAGGGCATGGAATGGCTGTTGCATATGTCAAATTTCCAAAGCTGTGTTGACCAGTCCAAGATATGCACCAGATTGTGCCACTCTGATTTTGAGGCTTTTCACAGTGGGTTTGGGGTGGTAGATTCTGTCAGGCAGAATATGAAATTTAGGTAAAATAGACATATCCATTCATTTTAAAGATGATATAGTGATATGATTATAATAAGATGTATAAATATTAAGTGGTCATACAGGTAATTATTATCAATGCACCAAACAAAGCCAGAGTTTGAAGGAAGACTAAAGAGGTTGGTTCTGTTTCTGCTGCTGATGAGATTGATAAATGAATGAGAGAGAACTGAATTCAATATTCTGCATGATTGACCTTGAAAAAGATATTAGATTAGATATAATTATATGCTTTCCTAAGATGTATTAGAACATGTTTCTTTGAGTTTTTAATTGAAGGAAGCCTTTAAAAGTTGAAATATACTTTTGCTAGATAAATCAGACAGTATTTTATTTTTCCATTAATTTATACACTTATTTTACATCCTGACGTCAGTCCCTCTCCTTCCAGTCCCCCACTCTCATACAGGCTATCTTCCATCCCCCTCCCTTCCCCTCTGAGATGGGAGAGTCACTCCCCCTGGGTTCCAACCCACCTGGGCACATAAGTCACTGCAGGCCTATGAACATCCTCTCCCACTGAAGCCAGACAAGGCAGCCTAATTAGGCAAACTGGATCCACAGGCAGGCAACAGAGTTGAGGGCAACTTATACTCCAGTTGTTTGGGGATTTGTATGAAAAATGAGTTGCACATATGCTACATATGTTCAAGGAGCCAAAGTCCAATCCATGTGTGTTCTTTAGTTGGTGGTTCAGTCTCTTAGAGCTTCCAAGGGTCCAAGTTATTTGTCTGTTGGTCTTTCTGTGGAATTCTCATCCAGGTCCCTAGGTCTTTCTCTCAACACCTCCACGAAACTCCTTGTCCTCCTTCTAGTCTTTGTCTGTGGTTCTCTGCATTGATTTTAGTCAGCTGCTGGGTGGATCCTCTCAGAGGACATTTACGCTAGGTTCCTGTCTGTATCATTAATTATTTATCATTATTATTATCATTAATTAATTATCATAACAGTATCATTAATTAGTACTTGGCCATGGGATGTGTCTCTCAAGTTAGGCTTGTCATTGTCCATCCCTTGACCTCTGCTCCATTTTTACCCTTGTACCTCTTGTAGGTGGGAGAAATTTTAGGTTAAAAGTTTTGTGGGTGGGTTGTTGGCCTTATCTCTCTCCTAGGACTCCTGCCTGGCTACAGGAAGTGGACACTTCAGGCTTCCATATTCCCCCACTGCTGAAAGTTTTAGATTTAGACTCAACTACGCTGTAATAGGTCTCTGGCAGGTCCTAGAGATGCCACACCCACCCAGATAGGGGATAGGGAGGGGAACAGGTGTAGGGAGAACTGGAGCAAGTGAGGGGTGAGAGACTGAACCGACACAGTATTTTAAATCAGTGCCTATTGGCTTTTCTTTACTGTTTTAACAGCCTATGTACTGTCAAGCAGACACCCACTTAAAATAATGTTTCTGAATTATCTCATTAAGTAGCATTAAGTATCCAATAACTAGCGATGACACAGAACCCTCTAGCTGTGACTGTGGCTCTCAGTATTGGTTAGACTCAGGCAGTAGGATTTAGCAAGGAGGACAGATTTAATGACTTCCAAGGGACAGGCATTTGCCCCAGGAGAGGTTTTCTGAAGCAGCTTTGTTGAAAATGTTTTTCTTCTTAAGCTAAAGACACATGTCTTTCTTTCCAGGCCTGCAGTCTATTGTGATGACACTGGCCCAGTGTTTGAAGAAACTATTTGGTGCCATTGCCCTAGCTCTGTTTTATCTGACTGTGTTTTCACTACTCGGAATGGGTCTCTTCATGGGCAACCTGAAGCACAAATGTCTGCGGTGGCCCGAAGAAAATGAAACTGATACGCTGCACAACAGAACTGGAAGCCTTAACTATAGTCCAGGTCAGAGTCACTCCATCTAATGACAGAGAAGCCATTAGAGAAATCAACCCTCCATTTCTGGGCAAATTATAAATCTTATAACTATACTCAAGAACTAATTTGAGCCTCTTTTTCTTTTTCTTTAATTCAAAATAACAAATTTCCCAATTTTCAGACAGCGAATTGGGAGAACATAAATTTTGCAAAATCCTGTAAATTTAATTTTTAAATTCATTCTAGAGAGATTAAAGTTTACCATTTTGGCCACTATTTAAATAATTGTTTAATTGTAATTTTTAATTTTATCACTTACAATGTTTAAGATTACTCTAAAAGTAAGACAGTCACCTTCATATGGAAATAGTCATTAGATTTTGATTACTGGTGTACTTTTAAGATTTTTTTTTTTAGTTCTATCTTTTAACGAAAGCAAAACATTTGAAACATAGAACAATAAATAATAATGTAATTTCTTAGCTTTTGGATATCAGTAAATAAACTTATGAAGTTTTTCATTTTTTTTCAGAAGATGCATAGCAAGGGTTGTGGTACAGAATAGGATCCATCAGCAACAGAATAGGAAGCAAGAGGAATTATATGATAGTTCAAGGTTTTATTCCCTGCTAGACAAGGAAGCTGGGGCTCTACACAAGCTAAGACTATATTAAATTCATCTTTTAACTGTCAATAAACTCATATTGGACTCCTCTCATATTAGGCCCCTGTAGACAATATTTGGGAATGTGTCTATGTTTGTCTATTCAAAATACTTAATCTTTTAAACTTATGCAGCTTTTTATGTTAATTTCAGTTATATTTCATGCTTCATCATCACTAGCATAAATCATACCAAATGAGCTCCATGGCCAACTGCATAGCATAATTGTGCTTCAGTATGAACTGTAGGCACATGAACACACTAAATGTTTCATTTCTTGTGTGTTTACATCCCAAAACCAAATTTAGAATGGAAGATCAGAGGAGGTGCACATTTTAGTTCCTGAATCTTACTGAAACACCCACTGGTTTTTTTCGATGTAGCAACTCAAATATACTAATTATTTAGGGTAAACAAATGTTGCCACTTTACTGGTTATTGAAACACAAACAAACAAACAAACAAACAAACAAAAAACCGAGCAAACATACCCACCAGAACTCTGTTTCTTTCCATCATTGTTAAAGCACAATATTGTAATTTTAAAATCATTTCCTAATGAAACATCATTATAAAGCCTGTCAGTCTTTTCCATTTCATCAATTACATATTAATAAAAACAGGAAATAGTGTGTTTATAAAACATTTTAACCCAGTTGGCATACATAGTCCTTTCCTATCAAAATATTCTTAGAACCTGCCAGTCTTATTGGTATCAAATTTCATTTGTATTATGATTGTTGCTCAAAAACCCAACCAATAATATCTCATCTTTACGGCTTACCACACACACACACACACACACACACACACACACACACACACACTATGCCACACCACATCTTTTTTTTTTTTTTAATTTACTCCTTTAGTTTGGATTCTGAGATTTGAAACTGGAACAGATGGTGCAACGTTCCTAAACCTGCTTGTTGCTGGCTGTAGCATCTAATATCTACAACCATGATTTATATTTATTAACAGCAGTTTAGCATGTGCTGACAAATTATGTAGACTATGAAGAATATTAGCAAAGTTTGTGGTTGTGATTAGCATGTCACGGGCACTAGGTTCTCAATACTGGCTCAAGTTAGGAAGAGGCTAACTATTCTGGCCTCAGTTTATAGATACCATCAGGAGCAAACCTTGGGAAAGCAGTCCTCAGTGTGCTAAGTATTCTTGAACATTTTCCTTCAGAGGTGCTGTCATGGGTGGCTGTTTTATTCCTTTTTCCTGGACTCTCACTTCAATGTGCTTGTTCCATCCTCTGTGCTCAGCACTTTCAGCAACACACCTGCACCTGAGTTCTCAAAGGTCCCTGGCATGTGCATGGGATGACAGCGCAAAGATCAAGAGTTGACTCTTTTTTCCCTCAAGGACACTGGCAGATGTGCCTCTCCTATGGAAATCCAGATGTGCTTCATGTGGCTGACTCAAGATGCAACATAGAACCTTATTTCTTTCTTATTTTTTTTTCAGAAAGAGTAAACTTCTACTACATGGAAGGTGCGAAATATGCTCTCCTTTGCGGCAACAGGACAGACGCTGGGTAGGTAGGACCAATGCTTTCTTCTAGCTTGTCTTTAATACTCATTGAATAGATGTTTGTTTTGCTACTGTTCTCAGTTGTCTACGCTTTCTTACTTTGTTATTAAAGCTAGCAGGGGAGCTGTTTAATTATTTTTGAAAGTTTCTCACAAAATTCCATAGATTGCAAGTCTTAGAAACAACAGATATGTATTTCTTAGTTGAGCAGACTGGAAACTAGCCCTATTGGCTCATAGGTGGTGCCTTCTTCTTCTTCTTCTTCTTCTTCTTCTTCTTCTTCTTCTTCTTCTTCTTCTTCTTCTTCTTCTTCTTCTTCTTCTTTTTTGTATTCTCATAGTGGAAGTGGGACAGAGCCTGCCTCATTGTGGTCTAGTCTATCAGTAAGAGCCCCACATGGTACTACCATAAACTTGAGGGAGTAAACCACCAACCAAAGAGTACCATGGAGAGATCCATGGCTCCAGCTGCATATGTAGCAGAGGATGGCCTTATCTGGCATCAATGGGAGAAGAGGCTCTTGTTCCTGTGAAGGTTGGTTTCCCCATTGTAGGGGACTGCCAGGACAGTGAGGGGGGAAGGGGTGGGTGCGTGGGAGAGTGCCTTCATAGGAGCAGGGGGAGGGGATTGGATGGGGGTTTGCAGAGGGAAAACTGGGAAAGGGGATAGCATTTGAAATGTAAATAAATAAAATATCCAATAAAAAAATAATTCCAATATATCTACTTTGAGCCAAATCAGAAATATGTAGTATGAAATACCATTAATTCAATTTTTTAGAAAAGCAATAGGCAGATTTTAGAGTGGCTTATTGTAGTTTAAGAATCTAGGTCACCATATGGCTAGAAATCCAGCAAAGATCTGGTTTATTTTCAGTTCATTCCAGCACCAACAATTAACAAAAGACAATGGAAATCGGCTATTTGGTTGATAGCTTTTCCAAAAGGTATATTATAGAAATACGGTTATTTTACTGACTTGGGTGTCTACATGTATTTTATATGTATGTATTTCACATTAATAAAATGAATTTTCTAAAAAAAAATAAATGAAATTATTCAGAAAGGTACTATTGTTCTCATGTGTTACTACTATAGACTCTTTTTTATTACATATATGTAAGGAATGAAGATCAGAAGGTATCTTGCAGAAGTTTATTCTCAGTTCCATCATGTGAGTCTAGAGAACTGCACATTGGTGATCAGGCCTGGAAGCCAGTGA
>LR750061.1:352760-399961 GCA_902729485.2 Mus minutoides
AAAGTGATGCATAGAATCCGCACCAGTCAGTAGAGCCTCCTATAACTATAGCTCTGAGAGACATCAACATTCTCTCTTCTGGACTCCACATGCACACATATCCAATGAACACAAACAGTGCCATAACATACATGTGCACACATGCAAACACACATATACACAAAAACACAGGAACACTTAATTAAAAAAAATTTTTAAGCCGGGCATGGTGGCGCACGCCTTTAATCCCAGCACTCGGGAGGCAGAGGCAGGCGGATTTCTGAGTTCGAGGCCAGCCTGGTCTACAAAGTGAGTTCCAGGACAGCCAGGGCTATACAGAGAAACCCTGTCTCAAAAAACAAACAAACAAAAAAACAAACAAAAAATTTTTTTTTAATTTTTTAAAGGGACTTACTTTTTCTTTCTTACTTTACTCTTCTATATATACTTGACCTTTTTTAAAATATAGTGTGTTAAGAATGACCGATGTATTTACACATTTCATATGTATGATTGATGACCTAAATTACATTACTGCTATTGAGAAAGTCTTGATATGTTGTGTTCTTATAACTTGATGGTTTTCTAATAGAGATTTAATTTGTTAATTTGAACATGCTTCAGATAGCACATCAGAATTATCTTTGAACAGTGTGCTCAAATATAAATAATGACCATCTCAATTTTTACCTTAAATTACTTAAGATAATGGCTTAAAAGTACTGTGCTAAAGTTACAAAATGAAAAAATGAAAGTAAAATAAAGAAAAAGGAAAAGGAAAGAAAAAAGAAAAGAAATAAGCCTTCTGGCCTGCTCAAGAAGCAAAGTCATCTTAATATGTGGAATTATTTTATCCATGGATGATTAAATCTGTAATAATAAAACTAAAAATATTTTATTATTTATATATTTTACTTACTTCATTTATAATATTTTATTGTGATTTTAAATCCTCTACTCTCATACTTAAATAACTTCCAGATTGTTAGCCTTCTATAAAAACTCAGTTTATGAATCTGAAAATATAAGCAGAAGTGATGTTCAGATGATTGTTTGACATCATTTATAAATTGAATTAATCATGCATGTTTGAGTAAGAATAAAGGGACAGAGAAATGCAACAAGTGGCATTGCAAGTTATCGTACCTCTTTCAGAAGACTGGGAAATAGTCAAAAATGAGAGAGAAAACAAAAGTCAGAGATGAAGTACATTTGGAGAGCATTAAAAAAAAACAAGAATAATACAGCAGAGGTAAAATACAAGGTCAACAAGCAATTAGACACTAATTAGACCTTAATTACAAATTGTAGAAAGGTTAGCTGAGAGCTTCATTAATACAAAAAAAAAAAAAAATTCCTCCTTAGTTAAAAGCAGCTGAAGGCTAACCCCGTTATCTATGGAGTTATCCTCCCTGAACAGGCTCTGAGAAATAAAAGTAGCCCAAGTGGAACTTGAATAACAGGATGTTGGAATGTACCCAATGATGTCATAGGCTCTTGTGTCCATAACATGCATGCCATTGAACAAGAAGCAATTGTGGACTGTATGAACAAAACATGTACAAAAAGAGGCTTTTATCACTCATAAATAAAATGTAAGAAAGAAAATTACAAAAAAATCTGTCCTTCAGATTGAACTTGAAGGGTCTGAAGGAAATTTTGACTTGGTAATTTGTTTTAAAGTGGCATTTCAGAAACTCAAGAGCTTGTCACTACATCTCATTGTAACACACTGCTTAACAATACTTCCCTTATTCCTAGATGAGATGTTTTATTAGCTTTGATTATGAAATAGCTCCGATTATGAAAGAGCTTTGGCATTTCCTAGTACATTTTTCACTTAGTAAAATTTGGATTTGATAAAGCTTTCCTGTTGTTTATTAAAATCTTTCAGTTATGAAGATTCTTTCCTGGAAGAATCCTAGAACATTTCTCATGTACAGTTTTCTGGAAAATGAGAATAAAATTTATTTTTATAAGACCTCTTTTTTCCCCCTTTGGACATAAAAAACATGTCAGGAGAGAAGAATTCAATTATTGAATGACCTTTTGAAATTAGGTCAAGTTCAAATTCTAAAGATGGACTTACAAAGAGATGGACTACATGGGACAAATTCTCATACCATAGGAACTCTGAGAATTTTGTTGACAAAGTATGGTATGACAGTCACACAAGTGTGAACTTCAGTTCACTTTAGCCACTTGATATATGCATGATATTCACCAATTCTATCAGTCTTGGGAAACATCAGCTTCCTTATCTAAAATATTGGCCATTTTATATTACCAGTCATGTAGGTATTTTGACTTCCAAATGAAACACCCACAAAACACCATATGGGCCAAAAGTATGTAATGATGAAGTCATGTTAGTAAGGTCATCATCAGTATCATAGAGCATATAAAAGATAACTTTGATTTATCACAATCAGCAAACTACCCACACTTACTTGATCTTTGTTGTTGTTGTTGTTTTGTTTTGTTGCTATAAAGGTTCACAATGTAGTTGAGACTGACCTAAAATTCAATCATGTAGCCCAAGAAGTTCATAAACTCAACCCCCTTCCCCCTGCTCCATCTGGCAAGAGTTGCAGACATAAACCACCACATACAGATACAACACATAACATTTATACGGAAAAAAAACCCTCATGTTATATGTAAACTAGTTCATAAGAAGGTAGTGTTAATTTTATGAGACATTTATTTAGACTATGCCACCCTCTTTGCAAAATGTGTAACATATGTTATACCACATTATATTTGTGCCAATAACTTGAGATACAGTTCCCCAAATCTCAAGTAAGAAAAATTAAGGGCTGCTCTCCAAGAAGCATGTATAGAATGAGACATGGTATAAAACCATAAAGCTCATATTTGTTCCTGATCAAATTTAATTTACATCTAATAATGATTATAAAAGATCAGAGACTAATTTTAGAGAACAAATGAAGGAGAATATAAGAACATAGAGTTGTCTGAATGGAGGAAAGCACACCCATGGGAAAGTCTTACATCTTTGGCTGTAGTTAGTCACATTGATGGCAGCATATAAAGTCAGTTCCTATTATGCTCGTCAATTGATAGGGGCTATTGAATTCCAGTGTGTAATTCCTGCTGAGGACTGACAGCCGCAAGCATTGATCAGTACACACTGGTACTAGACATGTCTTACCCAGGGCTTGAAGTCATTGCTCACCACTTAACTACTTACTTCTCTTACAGGCAAATTGTGTTCCCATATGAGTTTTTAATCTCATTAATAAAATTTTTAAAGCTCCGCAGGGCCAGTGAGATGACTCAACACCGAAAAGTCCTTTTCAT
Source organism: Mus minutoides (assembly GCA_902729485.2). Classification (NCBI taxonomy): domain Eukaryota; kingdom Metazoa; phylum Chordata; class Mammalia; order Rodentia; family Muridae; genus Mus; species Mus minutoides. The sequence goes on from LR750061.1 coordinate 356,064, forward strand.
ACAAACCTGATGATCTGAGTTTGAGCTCTAGAACCTATATAAAAGTGGCATGATAGAACCAAACTCACAAAGCTGTCCTCTTAATCTCTACATATAGAGGTGCACGCACACACACACACACACACACACAGAGGGAGAGAGAGAGAGAGAGAGAGAGAGAGAGAGAGAGAGAGAGAGAACACATGCACGCATGCACTCAACGCACACCATCTCACACATACTAATATCATTTTGACACAAACAGAAATTGAAAGCAGATCTAGAAGGAATCTCTAGGCCAGTTTGATTAAGAGTAAAATAACAAGCAAGACAAGCTGTAAGTCTGGAGAAACCAGAGTCTTAATATTGGAAGACAGTGACTACTGATTTGTGAAACAGTGTTTCCCATGACAGTTCTAACATTATTAGGTATGAACTTCCACATACTGTCACAGGAGACTTCTTTGGTTCTTCCTGTGATGTTACAATTGGGTAAAACTGAAGCATTCACACCCAAGCTTTTCATTTTAGAGTAATATTCTACTGCAAGAACTCCTTTTAAAATTATTTTTAAAATTCACAAGATGCAACTAAACCCAATGGCCTGAGTTCCATCCTAGGGACCCACACGGTGAAAGAAAGAAACTGAGTCCAGAAAAAAAATGTAAAATGTTTTACACACACACACACACACACATACACACACACAGAGAGAGAGAGAGAGAGAGAGAGAGAGAGAGAGAGAGAGAGAGAGAGAACACCAAGTACAAGTACACTCACAAACAATAAATCAAAGTAAAGCATATAAAATAAACAGAGCAGAGCATATGTTGAAAATTACTGAAGGGACATGAAGACCTTGAAGAAATGATTCATTTGTGGAGTTAGACCACTTAACTCATCACCTGCCACAAATATTCTATCCAAACAACCCTTTAAATCCACCCCACCACCTTAGATTCTTCAAGATTTATTTAATCATATATCCAAATTTTTTTTAATTTATTGATAGAATTGGCCCCATTATAAAGTTAGTATATCTTTGAACAAAAATATTATGGTTTTAGGGAATATTCTCATGACACAAGAGCATATTTGCCAAATGAATATTTCATAATAACTTGGTAATTGTTTTAAATTACTTTTTGAATATAAATAGTACTGCTAATATTTACTATCCTGCTCTATTTATTTTTCAGCTCAGAGTAAAAATTTTGATTGCCTTCCAATTTTAGCATTTATTATCAAGCAAATTCTAAATAATTCTAGTACAGTCAATGCCATAGGAAGGGCCAGTGATGGAACACAGAAAGTCCTTGGAAGCAAGAAGCCGTGAAGGTCAATATGGAAATAGTCTGTAAATGTCATCTTGTAATGGTGGGATGATGGAGAGCTAGCTACCACTAAACCCCTTAACCTTCTTTTAGATGGAAACTACACAAATAGAACTGAAGAAAAGATCCCCAACTTCTATAAACACCACACTGGACATACTGGAAGACACTACCCTTGGACACAAAGAAGGTAAACTGAAAACACTACCTGAAAATACCTGAACACGGCACAGTATTGAACAATTCTCCGTATTGAACTATTTGCGAAATCCATTCTTACATCATTTAGCAGTCTGTTTGGAGTCTAGGGAAGGACAAGCAAAATATAAGTAACACTGTAAGGATATTAAGATGAACACTATATGAAAATTCAGAATAAGGTGTCTTCAACAATGGAGCATGTTGTTAAAAGATATCAAGGTACAGTCACAAACTGGATATGGTGCCAGTTGCAGTTGAAAGAAATACTCACAGATGTAAAGAGGTAGAATTAAATAACAGCTGTATGATATCAATTTCAGTAGTTGACATAAGCATTTTGTACCCACCTCCTGTTGCTGTTGCAATGGGCTAAGTTTGAATATCTTCTGAATGTCCATGGAGTGCTAGTCTTTCCACAGGAGCAGTCTTTTAATTAATTGCTTATTGATTGCAGTTTTCCACGGTTCACAGATTTTTCACCACAACCAAAACATATAAAATATAAAGAATGTGTTAACTGACTGTTATATCATGTTAGTAAATCTCAGCTTCAGACTGTTGGTACTTCTGTTGGGATGGGAAGATAGATCTAAACCTTTGGTGGCAGAAGTCTTTGTTCTAATCTCATGTTCTTCAAAGTTCACCTGTATAATCACAATAACTCAAAGTATTTTAGATTCATCTATTTTTTTTTTTTACATTTAACCAGTGGTTCTTTAACATGGACTATTTCAAAAGCTAATAAATTATAAAGCATATATATCTAGAAATAAAAAATCATCTTATTCTCACCCATACTTGGTTTATGGGAAATTTATGCTTTCCTATTAATACATTGTTGGCTTCATTTACATTACATTTTTCTAGATCAATATTCACAAACAAAATAGAAGACATAAATTTCACTTTGCTGTGTATTAGTATAGACTATGTGTATTTGCTAATTACACATGCAAAATTAAGATCCATGGAGCTCTTCGCATGAAAGTGTTAAATTTGTCTACTTTCAAGATTTTGCCTTTAATCCCAGCACTCGGGAGTCAGAGGCAGGCAGATTTCTGAGTTGAAGGCCAGCCTGGTCTACAAAGTGAGTTCCAGGTCAGCCAGGGGATATACAGAGAAACCCTGTCTCGGAAAAAAAAAAAAAAAAAAGAATTCAAACATTATTTCAATAGTTAACTTTTTCATCTTTCATTTTAGAACTGGAAACATCCAGGAAGAAATGCCCACTATGTTGGCATAAGTTTATTAAAAGCTGCTTCATCTGGAAATGCTCTCCCTGTTGGGTAAAACTGAATGAGTTTGCTGATAGAATTGTAACACACCCATTGGCTGATCTTTTTCTTGTTATATGCATCATTTTAAACATATGCTTCCTGGCCCTAGAACATTTTCCACTGAATGAGGAGCTCTTGGTTCTCCTTGCCATTGGAAATTTGGTAAGAACTCATCATTCATTGTTTTCATTCATAGTTTCCGGTTTTTATAATTTTGTAATTGCTATCCTTATTGGTTAAGCTTATAACCACACTATGTTGCTGTAAGCATAGATTGTTTTGATATTGAGTAAGATGGTATGTTCATACCATGTTCACTTCAGCCCCTACATTGTCAATAGTGTTATCATCAGAAGTTTAACAATCAAAACTCAAAATTCTATCATTCAAATTTTCCATCCTACCCTGTCTCCTGGCAATGAAATTAAATGGAAACAATTTATTGTTTAATCCGTACCAAACATACATTATAGGTATGGATGTCCTATAATAAACATAGACCAGGGGTATGGTAATATCAGTCGTAGCTTTCTTCTGCATTCTGAATCCTGACTACAGCAGTACATGGACCCATTTGTTTACTACTCTCTTTATGTTAGATTGGTGTGTATCATTTTAACAGGGTATTTTTGAGATTTCTGTGTAGTTTTTCAAATACGACACAAAAATAAAATAGATTTTTATAGATTTATAAACATGTTAATGCCCAAGCGAATGAATATGGTGCCAGTTGCAGTTGAAAGAAATACACACAGATGTAAAGAGGTAGAATTAAATAACAGCTGTATGATATCAATTTCAGTAGTTGGCATAAGCATTTTGTAGCCACCAATTTTTTAACTGCATTTTGTTTAGTAGCTAAGTACTATATACAAAACAAGCCAGTAGTCCATTTCAAAATATACATTTACTTGATATTATAATAACGGGACTCTAAGGAGATGGCTTAATGGTTAAGAGTATGTAGTGCTCTTGTAGAGGACCTAAGGTCAGTTCCTAGAGCACCTAGCACCCCAGCAGGTAGCTCACAACTGCCTGTAACTCCAGCTTCAGCACAGAGCTGACTCTTGACCTCATCATGCATCTGCACTTACATAACACATACACTCCCTATTCCATCCTCCCTTCCCCTGCTTCTGTGAGGGAGCTTACCTACATGCCCACCCACTCTTGCCTCCCCACCCAGGATTAAGTGCCCCTCTTCCCATTGATGTCCGACAAAGCCATCCTCTGATACATATGTGTCTGGAGCCATGGGACCTTCAATTTACACTCTGGTTGGTGGTTTAGTTCCTGGGAGCTCTGGAGGCTCTGGTTGGCTGATAATCTTGTTCTTCCTATGGGTTGCAAACCCCTTCAGCTCCTTCAGCGCTTTCTCTAACTCCTCCATTGGAGATCCCATGCTCAGTCCAATGGTTGACTGTGAGCATTGACCTCTGTATTTGCCAGGCTCTGAAAAAGCTTTTCAGGAGACAGCTATATCAGGCTCCTGTCAGCAATCACTTCTTGGCATCCACAATAGTGTCTGCATTTGGTGACTGTATATGGGATGGATTCCCCAGGTGGGACAGTCTCTATATGGTCTTTCCTTCAGTCTCTGCTCCACTCTTTATCACCATATTTGCTCCTGTGAGTATTTGTACCCCCTTCTAAGGACTGAAGCATCCACATTTTGGTCTTTCTTCTTGAATTTCACCTGGACTGTGAATTGTTGCTTGGGTATTCTGAGCTTTTAGGCTAATATCCACTAAAAAGTGAATGCATACCATGTGTGGTCTTTTGTGACCGAGTTACATCACTAAGGATGATATTTTCTAGTTTCATCCATTTGCCTAAGAATTCCATGAATTCATCATTTTCTCAATTTTTTATTAGATATTTTCTTTATTTACATTTCAAATGCTATCCCGAAAGTTCCCTATAGCCCTCCCCCCCTGCCCTGCTCCCCTACCTACCCACTCCTACTTCTTGGCCCTGGCATTCCCCTTTATTGGGACATATAAAGTTGTAAGACCAAGGGGCCTCTCTTCCCAATGATGGCTGACTAGGCCATCTTCTGCTACATATGCATCTAGAGACATGAGCTCTGAGGGTACTGGTTAGTTCGTATTGTTGTTCCACCTAAAGGGTTGTAGCCCCTTCATCATTTTTAATAGCTGAGTAGAACTCCATTGTGTAAATGTACCACATTTTCTGTATCCATTCCTCTGTTGAAGTATATCTGCCTATTCCAGCTTCTGGCTATTTTAAATTAGGCAGTATTTTTCAAGACAGGGTTTCTCTGTGCATCTCTGGAACTCACCCTGTAGACCAGGCTGGCCTTGATCTCAAAGATCCACCAGCCTCTGCCTCCCAAGTGCTGGGAATAAAGGCGTGCGCTACTACCCTGCCGCCCCCCCCCCCCCACATTTTTAATGAATAAATAAAAATTTTAAAACAAGAGTTTAGTAATCACTGCCAGCATAACTTTTGAAATATCATTTCCATACATTTATTCTGGGTTTTTTCTTGATCATGTATGTACTTTTTAAAGGTTATAATATAGTTACAGCATTTTCCCCTTTCCTCCTCTCAAGTACTCCTATATACCTTCTCCATGCTCCATCAAATATATGGCCTGTTTGTTTTTTTTTTTTCAGTAAGTGTCATTGTATCCATGTGCACATGCATAAATATGTACTTCTGACATTTATTCATGAGTTGAATAGTTCAGTGTCTTAATATATATTCTGTATTTCCAAGGAAGCATTTCAAATGTAATCACTTTTATTCAGATACTCTTTCCTCAAGAACAACTTTTATTAAATTGCAATATACCATACATTAGGGCTTAAAATTGAAAATTGAAGAAAGCCTATGAACATATTATACTACAGACCCTAAACCAACAAGGGCCTGAAAAGAACTGGGTAGCAGGTCAGGTTGTGGAGCTCCCTCCATGTCACAGGCCTGTGCGTGAGTGTAGTGCTCCCTCTAAGCCACAGGCCTGTGTGTGAGTGTGGAGCTTTCTCTAGTCACAGGCCTGTGTGTGAGTGTGACTTTCCCGGCATGTTACAGGCCTGTGTGTTGAGTGTTAACTGCAACTTGGGAAATGTTCTTACCATATGTTTGGTTTCCTTTCAGGTTTTTACTGGAATTTATACAATAGAAATGATTTTGAAGATAATCGCTATGCATCCATATGGGTATTTTCAAATAAGCTGGAATATTTTTGACAGTATACTTGTGGTTTTGGGGTTAACAGAACTTTTACTAGCAAGTTTTGAAGGAATATCTACTTTTATACTAGTACCAGTAAGTAGAATTCAAGACCAAATATTTATTTTATTGTAGTATATCTCACTTTCTTGTACAAAAAGGACAATATTAAAATATTTTAAATGGAAATATTAGATCCTCTGTAAAACTCCTATAGTTCTAAAAATGATATTTAATGTTTTCAATGTGCATAAATGTTGGAGAAAGTTAATGTTAAGAAAAACCAAATATGTTATAAAGAAAAACAAAAATAAAGAGTAGATGTTTATGCCCACCAGATGATAAAATACAAACCTGTCACAATAAGAAAAATATAATAGACTGTGAATTAACAAGTAGGTTAAGAACATATATATAGGGCCCTAATATAGCTGTCTTCTGTGAGGCTATGCCAGTGCCTGGCAAACACGGAAGTAGACTCTCACAGTCAGCTATTGGATGGAATATAGGGTTCCCAATGGAGGAGCTAGAGAAAGTTCCCAAGGAGCTGAAGGGGTCTCCAACCTTATAGGTTGAACAAGAATATGAACTAACCAGTATCCCCAGAGCTCGTGTCTCTAGCTGCATATGTAGCAGAAGATGGCCTAGTTGGCCATCATTGGGAAGAGAGGCCCCTTGGTCTTGCAAACTTTATATGCCCCAGTACAGGGGAATGCCAGGGCCAAGAAGTGAGAGTGGGTGGGTAGGGCAGCAGGGGGTGGGGTGGGGAAGGGTATAGGGGACTTTCAGGATAGCATTTGAAATGTAAATGAAGAAAATATCTAATAAATAGAAAAAAAGAACATATATATATATATATATATATATATAGAGAGAGAGAGAGAGAGAGAGAGAGAGAATTAGTGTATAAAATTATAAAATGTATAAGATGTATTATGAATGTAAAGTAATACACTTGTTTTTATCAATGATGTTGAAATTGATATGATTTTAAAATCTATATATAAATGACTACATGATTCTGATGAAACTTTCATTGTCTATCATAATCAACACTGACCTTCTGTTGATTTTTTTCCCTTTTATTTTTACCTTTGTCTATTAGTTGACCTTTCTAAAACTGGGAAAATATGGACCACCATTTAAGAGTTTGATGCGCATCCTTGGCAGATCTTTGATGGCCCTGAAAGATTTGGTCCTGCTGCTCTGCATATTCGTTTACTTCTCTGCTGTGTTCGGCATAAAGCTGTTTGGTAGAAGTTACAAAGATTGTGTCTGCCACATAGAAGAAGACTGCCAACCCCAACACTGGCACATGGGTGACTTCTTTCATGCCTACATGACCGTGTTCCGAATCCTCTGTGGAGAGTGGATAGAGACGTTATGGGAGTGTATGGAGGTTGCAGGCCGGGCCTGGTGTATTCCTTTTTACATGATGGTCATTTTAATTGGAAACTTACTGGTAAGTAGTGGTTGCCTTTATTTTGTATTAACAACAACAAAAACAAACCCTGCTATACTGTCTATGTTTGGATTTGATGCATTGATAGAATCAAGTGATCTGTAGCTGTGCTGTCCAAAATAGTGGGTACTTGGTCCCATTTGAGCCATGTAGTACCTGAAAAATATATACGGGATTTGTCTTATGCCTAAAGAATGTGTGTTATTAATAGATTTATATTTATATTATAATAACATTTAAAAGCATATAGTTTAATGAAATGCATTGAAATATCCTTTCTTTAATATTGCATGTGTACTTTCCACATTTCTATTGGCTAGCACATGGTCATAACATTGCTCCTCAAAGTAGCTTTGACATCATGTGGAAATGGTTAGACCTGTAGTTTCCAATTCCATACAGCTATATGGAAGCATAATTCACCTTGTAACTCTATTCCCAAAGGATTTGTTTGTCCATTAAATTTTAAGAAGCCATTAAATGCAACAGTGGCTGTCAACCCACCTGCACACTGCCCTTACCTGGGGAATTGTTAATGGAGCCTCGAATACAGGCCCACAGATACTGATGTTATTGATATGTTGTGAACTTGTCATTAAACAATGATTTTTTTTTTTATTCTTAGTTGAACAAGCAGTGCACCAATGATTGTAAACCAATATGTATACACGTGTTCTGCGTTAGATAAGGAAGAAAGCTTTTAATTTTCAATTTCTTTACCATTAAACTACTGCCAAATTAATTGATGAAGGAACCTTCACTGCTTCTAAAACAATCATATGGCATAAATTTTTTTTTAAAATATGTCCCACAGAATAAAAAAAGGACTTGATATTTTCTTGGTTTTCTTATATTTTCTTATAGTTTTCTTTAAATTTTCTTTTTCTTAAGTCATGAAAATAAATTGTTTTGCAAAAGACTAAAAAAGGAAAAACAATAATCTAAATATATATATATATATATATATATATATATATATATATATATATGCAGCAATTGAAAACAGGATCAAAATGGTTGTCTGTAAATTAAACAGGACTTGATTATATTTCTAAGTGATAGCAAAGTCAAAATATACACTACTGTTGCTTTGAATATAATTTATTTACAATGATTTTGAATTAGTTTTTGCATAAGTTGTCTGTATACATTTACTATGAGACAATATTTTATGTACTGACTGTTCCCATGCTTTTAAAAGTAGTAGTTGAGCTCAGTACTATGCCTAACTCGCTGGAGCTTACTGTTCTTTGGCAGGGTGTTTGTGCATGTTGCTGGACTGGGCTCAGCTGAAAATGGGCTTGCCATAGGCATTTCTGAGTAAAGTGCTTGTCTGCCACTTGTAATACTACCTGTTTCTTTTTTTTTTCATTTTTTTATTAGATATTTTCTTAATTTACATTTCAAATGCTATCCCGAAAGTTCCCTCCCCCCTCCCACCGCCCTGTTCCCCTGCCCACCCACTCCCACTTCTTGGCCCTGGCGTTCCCCTGTATTGGGGCATATAAAGATTGCAATACCAAGGGGCCTCTCCTCCCAATGATGGCCGACTAGGCCATCTTCTGCTACATATGAAGCTAGAGACACGAGTTCTGGGGGTTCTGGTTAGTTCATATTGTTGTTCCTCTTCTAGGGTTGCAGACCCCTTCAGCTCCTGGGGTTCTATCTCTAGCTTCTCCAATGTGGGCCCCGTGCTCCATCTTATAGATGACTGTGAGCATCCACTTCTGTACTCGACAGCTATATCAGGGTCCCTTCAGTAAACACTTGCTGTCCTATGCGATAGTGTCTGAGTTTAGTGAAAGGATGGACCATACAGAGACTAACCCACCAGAGGATCCATCCCATAATCAGTCACTACTTGTTTCTAAGTTAGTGTTTGTTCTCTCACTTTAAGGAAACCTGGCTCCATGAGGAAGCAAGATTTTGGAATAGGACAATCTAGAATAGCCTTTAGATTTGACATTATATTTATAGTTATATTTGACCTTATATTTTTCACCCAAGAAATGGAAACAAATCAAACTACATAACTGAGTGTTGTGAACTTACAATTTGTCGTTTGGTGGAGTAGTAAAATTCCTGATAGCAGTCACAAGTCCCGAGTCCTCTTGCTCAATCTTTAGCATCAAAAGAAAATCACTATAACTACACCTGCAAAACCAGCAACTCACCAAACAACAAAACAAAAGTCTGTTTACATAATCTGCTAGTAAGGCACCAACCAATGAGCACTGTAATGCTGTTGATAAGTTTTCATGTCTCAGACTAGAACTTTCAGAGGTCAGTTTTTAATCATATTAAACAAAACAAGACACATTAAATGTCATTTTCCTTTTCCTTTTTTTAAAGATACTTTACATCTTTGTGACATTGGTGAGCTCTTTCAGTTCCTATGATGCTACAACGGAAGTGAACAAAGAAGCCAAAAACCTTCAGCTTGCCATGGCAAGGATAAAGTCGGGAATAAACTCTGTGCTTCTTAAAATAATATGCAGAGAAAGAAGTGTTCCTACAGAAGCAACAGACCAAATATGTGACCCAAGTGTTAAAGAGAATATCTCTGGCCATACACTTTCCGAACTGAGCAACACCCAGACTTTCCTCAGATATAAGGACCAGAGCAGCAGCACTGAGAAAACTCCAGTGACTGAATCTGAAAGCCAATCACTGATTGCTAGTCCCAGTGCCTCTGAAACTGTGCCAATTGCTTCAGGAGAATCTGATATAGAAAATCTGGATAACAAGGAGACTCAGAGCAAATCTGGGATTGGAGGCAGTAAAGAGGTAAGGTGCTCTATTATACTCATATATATTTGTGGCTTTGTTCAAAAGAAGTAAGTCAATACTGATGTTATAGAGTTAAATTTCACATTTGATCCTAAATCCACCTTACCTAACTACTGGGTTTCATGGTTTTAGCAAACTGCTTATGTCTCTAAGCTTTTGTTCCTTCATCTGAAAATGAAGATCTATTTCCTTTAGAAGAAAGAAGTATGAGAAATAGTAGCAAATTTGCCTAGAGTAAAGTAATATTCTGAAAATATAAGATGGTATAATTGTGAAATTTTATAAATCAACAAGTAAGACAATTTGTGGTGATTAAAATCATGGTTGTTTTTTTTTTTTTTTTTTTTTTTTTTTTTTTTTTTTTTTTTTTTTTTTTTTTTTTTTTTTAGATATTTTCTTAATTTACATTTCAACTGCTATCCCGAAAATCTCCTCCCCCTCCCCCTCCCCCTCCCCCCTCCCTGCTCCGCTGCCCACCCACTCCAGCATGTTTAAAGCACATACATACCTTTGAAAAAATCAAGGTGTATGATTTGGAGATGCGAATTCCTTGTGCATTATCATCTTTAAGATGTGAGAATAGCTTAACAGAGTGGGGCATGATTCTTACTTGCTTGCTAAGAATAAAAGTTTAGTCCATTCATGTCTACCATATATAAAAATATCATAGATTAAGACCAAAAAAATAATAAAGTCAATAGTTTGAATTGTGACTAGTTGGCAACTTTATAAATTCCTGACTTAGAAAAAAAATAACCAACACATTTAAAAGGCTAGATATTGTTGTTCATTTAGCTTCTGAAATATTTACTGTTGTATACTTTCCACTTGGAAATAACTTAATGCATTACCAGAAGGTACAGTTCAGTAAGAGCCATTCTTACACAGAGCACTATGTGCTGTATCAGCTTCAAGCTCTGAGTCTCATTAGGCATCATATCAGGTCAGTCTAAGGTCCCAGAGAAGGACAGATTACTGCTTCTCCATGACCCTATAAGGCCTGGCAGCCCTTTCCTCAAACCTCTGCTAGTTAAGCATGTGTGGTCTATTATAATGCCTCAAATGTGTCTTCTGATACAAGTTCAGGATCAGTAATCAGTAGCCCCTAAACTTCCCTCTGAGAATATCAATATTCTTGGCTTTCTTTATCGTTAATTACAAGGTGATTGTAATGAATGTTCCTCAAACATTCACACATATCTTCTTCTCTGAAGACTTGGCTTCCATGCAGATCTATATAGAACTGCTGTATAGCATAGTAAATAGAATCAGGTTTTCATTGGAAAATCTTGATAATATCTAAAAAGTCTAAATCACAAAATACAGGATAGAAGAACAATGTAAAATAACTGTAAATATTGAATTTTAGAATCTGTCAATAATATTGTATGCTTGTTTAAGCCTATACTTAGATAAATAAATTTTCAAAGATTTGTTCCTTTGCATATATGCTTAGTTATATATTTAATTAGACATTTTGTCGATTATGTAGTCCAAGAATATTTAATGTACCTTGGTTGAAAAATACAACTAATGAAGAATGAAAAACACTAATTTAAGAAATACATTTTTATTTGTATACATTTATCCTTCCATTGAAGTATTATGTATGTACATAAGACTGATCAAACTACATATCAAATTGTGAAACATTTTGATAATATAATGCTATATCACAATACATTTTCATGACATTCAGAAACCTACCAAAGTAAATTATAATTTATAATTTATATTTTGAGCTCTATATGGTATAATTAAAAGTAAAGCTGTTGAAGGATCATATCGATACTATATGGACAAGTGTGCAAGTATTTATCTAAATAATATATAAATAAACAAATACAAATAATACTTTTCTGCCCACTTTGTTTCTTTGCTCAAGCAACACATTTTACTGAGATGACAACTGGTCATGAAAAATCTAAAGCAAAGAAAGCATTCTATTGTACTGATTGTGCTTAAGATCACAAGGAATGACCAAGTATTGATAAGTTCTTTTTCCAAACTCTATCTAAATAATCCTCTAGTAATAACATTTTTATATACTCTTGTCTACATTAGGAAATATCTTTCGGTGCTACTGACTTATAGGATCTTGGTGTATTTTAAAAATAGTATGTTTATGTCCATTTCAAAATCATGTAAACCAAAGTGTTTACCACATATACAAAGAGATCTTCACTTTGACTCAGCGTCCTTAAGCCTCAATAATGGACGAGTGAGAATGAAGAACCACTCTGTCTCCAGAATCTTCCTCTGTGGCTTTATCCATATGCCCCACTCTGTCCAGAGACCTCTTCTCTGTGTTTCTCTTTTTACATCATTCTAGCCAACCTCATGTGCAAAGTTGACCATCATAAATCTATCTGGATTGGATTAAGCAGTTACAATGAATTTTCTTGTCTACTCAGTGGTAGGATGAATTATTGTGATGTACCTGCCTAATTAAAACAACACATATATGTCACATGTGAATTATCTTTAAATTCATAACATAATTATTTTATAAAGAATAAGTAAAGGCCTTTATACCTAAACTTTAATTTTATTCCAAGTTACTTTCACTTAAGTATTTCAAAGTAACATTAAAAGGAAATATACACATAGCAAATTTCATTTCAGGTCAGCCACAACTACTTTAAAATCTTTTAACTTTGATAATAATTCTTTTGTATATCATACTTACTTCTGAACATGAAACAAACCCACAATAATCAAGTTAAACATTGACTGTAACTTTTTGTTGGGGCTATAATTTTTTTTCTAGAAAATGAAGCAATCTAGTTCATCGGAGTGCAGCACAGTTGATATTGCTATTTCTGAAGAAGAAGAAATGGTCTATGAACATGAAAAGTCAAAGCTTCATAAAAATGGCAAGTAACTTTAGTTTCTTTAGTAACTTTATTTTAAAATAGACTATATTTCTGAATTTCACTAATGATGCAATATTTACTTAGAACTTTAATTGTAAAATAGTTACATATATATTGAAATATGGTCATATCAACACACTTATAACTTTAAAAATTTTTTTATTATTAGGTATTTTCTTCATTTACATTTCAAATGCTATCCTCAAAGTCCCCTATACCATCCCCCTGGCCCTGCTCCCCTACCCTACTCACTCCCACTTCTTGGCCCTGACGTTCCCCTGTATTTCCCCCAGAGCACACCTATAACTTAACAGATACAGTAAGTATCAAGAAAAAAATCATCTTTGGGAAAAGAAAAAGAGCCTGTTTGGTACAGTGTAATGTGGTAGTTGAAATCTGTCTCTGACCTCAACAGCTTCATTTCATCTGTCTGTCTGTCTGTCTGTCTGTCTGTCTGTCTGTCTGTCCATTTACTCTTCCCAGCATTGCCTTCTGATCTAAACAGTAACGAACTTCAGAAAATGGTTACAAAGATAAATTTATTTTTGTGGGGTAGGATATCCTTTTGTGTGTGAAATCCTAGAAGATAACCTTTTCCAAGAATAGCAACACGCAGCAGCAGCAGCAGCAGCAGCAGCATCCTAACCCATTGACTAAGCCTATAGAGATAGTGACTGACATAGCTGATACAGAAAGGAACTCTGAGAACTTGTGATTAGTAGAATAATATTGATAGTTTACTCAAATTCACATTTCATGGTATAAGTAATACTAAGAATATATCTAAAGCTTTTATTTTATTGTATACTTTAGCTGATAAAACTAAATACATTATACTAGAGCAGGAAGTGTAGCTAAATTGACACTAGACTATATAGATTGCAAGTAAAATAATTTTGAGTTCATGTATTGAGTCAACTTAATTTTCTATATACTTTATACAAAAATAAAGCATAATTACATGTTTATATGTTTATATAAAAAGAAGTACATATAAAATATAATTTCAGGGAGCTCTTTGGCACACTAGATATATACTATATACTTCTTAGTGATTTATAATTCAAATTTATTTACTAGCAAAATTAACAGATTACTAGAGATTTAGGCTTGAAATCATTGCAGTCATTAAATTACTAACTGCCAAAAATACTCAATTGATAGCTTTAAAATAAGAATATTTATGGTTCAAAATATGGCTCAGGGTGGATATGATATGGATAGAGCACTTGCTATACAATCCAGGAAGACCAGAACTTGCATCCCAAGCATGTACATCAAAGTTAAGCCTGGCAGCCATGTCTATAATCCCTGTGTTAGTGAAGCAGACACAGGTGGATCCAGGAACCTGCAGATCAGCAAGTCTAGTGGAAAAGGTGATTTCCAAGTTCAGTGAGAGAGTGACCTGTCTCAAAACACAGATGTAGAAGCAATTAAGAAAGACATCCATCCCTGCATCAACTTCTCAAGAACCCACATGTGCAAGTGTACCACCACACACTTAAACACACCTATATACAAACACACACACACAAACACACACACACACACACACACAGATAGAGACAGAGGGGGCAAGAGGGAGAAAGAGAGAGAAAGAGAAAGAGAGAGAGAGAGAGAGAGAGAGAGAGAGAAAGAGAAAGAGAAAGAGAAAGAGAAAGAGAAAGAGAAAGAGAAAGAGAAGAGAAAGATGTATGTGTAGGCACACACAAATATTTCAACAACTTAAGTTCAAGGGCATTGATCAACTAAGACAATGGTAGAAATATATTCAAGATTTAGCACAAAAGCATATTCTGGAACTAAAAGCACACTACAATTAATTGTTTAAGTTTATCTTACATGCGAATCCAGTTATTCACACACCCCAATAATCATTTACTTACTGGAATATAGATTTGTTTGTGCTAACTCTCTAACAAGAAAGCAGGCTTCTTACAGCTACATGTACTGAAACCATGAAGTACTTGGATTCCTGAGTACCTCTATAAATTGTCTCGCTCATTTTCTCCATTTTTATACTGCTTCAGAACCAATTTCAGGGAAATTACATTTATTTACTATTATATATGTCAATATGAGTCATTGTGTCTTAAATGATTGTACCAAGTATTCAAAACATGATTGACAAGCTGTCTCACATGTGTGCACATATTAGGGTAACATTGGTGGACTGATTTTCTTCACATTAGTTCTTTTTCCTCTAGGGTTAAAGGACATTCTGTTCTATTGAGCTTGTGTATCTAATTTTTTTTCTTCCAAACCCACAAGTTCAACTCTTCTCATTTCCTCACTGATCACAGACCACTAAGCGGTGGGAAAAAGCCAAATGACTGTGAATCACAGAGCATCTGTCATCAGAATCAGTAAATAAGTCATCAGTAAAGCATCCAAAATTGAGATGTTTATCCTTTGTGAGTTTCCTAAATGGTTGCTTTTAACAGTTCCATTCTTGGCAGGTTATGAACACAAATCTTCAACTGGTCAAGTCAGTAGAGAATCTAGGAATGGAAAGATTTGGAAGAACATCAGGAAAACTTGCTGCAAGATAGTAGAGAACCCCTGGTTTGAGTGTTTTATTGGCCTGGTCACTCTGCTCTGCACAGGCACTCTGGTGAGTTCTCAGCCTCAGGAATTGTCATGTCAAAATATGCTCTATGACTAGCAATTCAGATTGTCACTCTGCCAAATGACTTTACTCAGAATACTTACTATAACACTAGAGTTCATTTTCTGCACTCTGTTGGCATAGAAAATACATTACACCTTATTAGAAACTTTGTTTGTAGATGATTGGATAGTAAATTTGATATAATGCTATTTTAAGTTATTTAAATTTGTATCAATGGTGTGTTTATGGTAAACTTTATATTTATAATATATACAAATGTTAAATATTGATATTTAAGTAACAAAATTAAATAAGCAATGATTTTAAAATGTACAGTTTGTAATTAGAAAAGAAAGTGAAAATATATACTTGGTTCTACTGATTTTATTATAGTTTTACTCATCAGTAAATTCCATAGTTTAACACCACCAAATTGGTATAGTGTGCTTTTCTAAAATTGTGGTAAAAGTCACTGAAAATTGGTGTCTGAGAAGAAACAAATGAAGAAGTCCATGTAGCTATGATTTGGTTGCTAACAAGCATCAGAAGTCTACAACCATATTCTGACTACACACAGTAAGTTTCTCCATGGGTAGCCATCCATTTGTGGCTTTCTTCTTCACTTTATACATTTATTTTTTTAATCTTCATAAGATTTTTCCGGTAGGATGTGAATGTGTGTTTCCTCCCCATTCCTTTTCTTGTATAGTCTATCACTTTGCAGTGATGACGTAAGTGTCAGTCATCCGTTTCCCTGATAAACACGTTTTTAAAAAGAAAATAATTTCTTGGTACAAGCACTCCAAAAGTCAGTCAAATGACATCCCAGCTTGTGTGGAGCACCTACTATGACATCCAGTGTTTTATTCTGTCCAGGAACAAACACTTGCAAAGTCACTTATCTTGTAGGTGAGGAAACAGAAGGCTTGGACACCCCTACCCCCACCCCAGGAGGATGGCCAGGTGCTCCTTGCAGTTTCTTTCTCTATCACAAGTTCCTTTTGAAGATATCATGCTATCTTCCTATGGCTCAAATGGACAGGCTACAAAGAGTATAGCTAAAATTTCAGATCACACCCTCTTTCACTAGATCCAACTGAAAAGAAATAAGTAATTCAAGTTACCTTATAAATAGGTTTGACCAACATTCTCAAGCATGGAATTTTGCTTTTGGGTCTGAGGTGCTCCAGAGAGCACTGCCTTTCCGTAATAGCAGAAAGTGCATTTTCCCCTAGAGCATCTTGTGAACTTTCCATTCCTTGTTTATGTATAATGTTCAATTCACAGGACATCATAATGTATCAGGTTAAGTTGGTGTGCAGATTTGTATCACTGGAAAGTATCTACACAGCAGTGTTTCTGTCCTCTCGCTCAGCCTTGTGCCCTGCTTCTGTGATTCAATGGCCATCTGAATAATGGTCCCTAATTGTGTCCACATAATAAGGCCCATAACTATCCTTACTTAAATGAAAAAAGATCCCTGACAATGTGACTAAATATGAATCAGAATTAAGCACAATGGTTCTTATAGACACAAGATTCAATGATTAGAGCTAAAGCACTTTTAAAATGAGGATGAAAGTAGACACTGGAGTGGCATGCTTTCCAAAGGAAATATGTCATGAGACCAGAGAAAAACAAAGAAAATTCACTCTCCAGATACCAATTTTCACATAAAGAAATTAATTACAGCCATCATATTTCAAGACTTATAAGAACATAAATTTATTACTTCTCAGATAACAAATTGTAGTGATCTTTACAGCAACTATGTGAACACACTAAATATTCCCTTAGGATTCATTCCCAATTCTGTTCTTTCAATTCTTACAATATCCTACATATGGCCCACGCTTTCAGAATGTAACAGTTCCCTTCCTTATCTACTTCCCCTAGCCACTTGATAAAAGCTTTTGTTTGTACTAATGGGATCCAGGAAGTAGGTAAAATTAGATCTTTTAAAAGGTGTTCTTTAAAAAAATATATACCTTGCTTATTGGAAATTTTTTCATGGTCCTCGAGCACAAACAGATTTAGTGGATATTACAAAAATACTCGAGTCCAAAAATACCCCAGAGTCCCACCTTGAGTGGGAAAAGTGGTTGTCTATTATATGTTTATATCTGCTGGCAGCTGACTGAGACTTGTTCTTGTAATAGTGAAAATACTGTCTCTCAATGGAGAGGGTTCCTGTTGGACGAAGTTGTCCCCTAGTGAGTTTCAGCCATGTTATCTAGCAACATTCGTTGTTTCTGTGGAATTACATTTGATGGGTGCTGAGAGTTTCAGGTAACAATTGTGGAATCATCTGCACAACTCAATATGTACTTTAAAAGTAGGTGTCATAATATATTGGGTGCAATTCATTGCAATTATTTCATTGGTTGATTCTTTGGGCTTCATTTGTTATATATAGTCTTACTGATGCATTAATGGTGGGTTTTTGTTCTGTGACCTTGCCAAAATGTGTGTGCCTGATTTTTACTGATCTAAGAAGCTAAGCAGGATCAGTCCAGGTTAGTACTAAGATGGAAAACACTTTGTCTGTTGGGTACTAGGTATAAAAATCTATGTGTAAAATCACCCTGCTACAATTCATTTTTTCTAGGTATCTTAGTTTCATTTTTCAAAGTATGTTTACACACAATCTGCTATTATCTATACATAGGGATTTGTGAAAGTCATTCACTTTTCACTATGAAATGTCATTTATTTTCATTTTTATGTCTTATCAGATTTGAAGTTGAATTTAATCCCATATAATCAGAGTTCCTAGAATATTTTGCATATTGCCATGTAAAATTTTAATTGCAGGCTCTTGAAGACATATATATTGATCAGAGAAAAACCATTAAAATCTTACTGGAATATGCGGACATGATATTTGCATACATCTTCATTCTTGAGATGCTTCTCAAGTGGGTGGCTTATGGCTTTAAAGCTTTTTTCTCCAACAACTGGTACAAGCTGGACTTCATGGTCGTTATTGTATGTATATTTTTTCTCTTTTTTTCACTTTCCTTCTTATTTATTTATTTACTTATTCATTTATTTATTCTTTAATCTTTTTTACAGTCCAGACTTTATCCCTCTCCCAATCCACCCTCTGACTGTTCCACATCCCACAACTCCTCCTGCTCCCATCTCCAAGAGGATGTCCCCACTCCCACTCCACCAGACCTATCCACTGCCTGGGGCCCCAAGTCTCTCATGAGTTGGGTACATCTTCTCTGACTGAGTTCAGACCCAGCAGTTCTCTGCTGTATATGTGTTAGGAGCCTCATATCAGCTGATGTATACTGCCTGGTTGGTGGCTCAGTGTCTGAGAGAAATCTTGGAGGTTCAGATTAGTTGAGACTGCTGGTCTTCCTATAGGGTCACCCTCCTCCTCAGCTTCTTTCAGCATTTCATAATGCAGCCACAGGGATATTGTACGTATTTTAAGCTCTGTTATCCTCTGTTCAATCTCACCCTTTGACCTTATTGCCTCCTCTTCACTCCATACAACCTTCACACAAATATCTCATGTTCTACATTTTCACATCTGTAATATTTAATGTCTATTCATTCCCTGTCAATGCACAATTTAACAGATCCAATATTACAATTCTAGGTTATTACAATAATGCACACATGGAGTTACTGATAACAGACAGAGCAGTTTATTGAACAAGATGGTGAAGAATCACTAAAAATCTTTAAATTCTATTGACATTTAAGTAATGTATCCACAATTTGAATATTTATTGTCATCAGAACCATCCTCACAGTATCAGGGTTCTCTTGTGGATCATTGGGTCAAGCTAACATTCTGGCTTCTGCTATTTTCTGCACAGAAACCAAGATGAAAAAGTCAAAAGTGGAAGTCAATAAATGCACTCCTCTTAGTGGAACTCTATAACAGTCTATCCTCCTCAGAGCAAAAGCCAAATTTTTATAATTAAAAGTCTCTCAAGATGGGGTGATAGTAGTGCAAGCCTTTAGTTCCAGCTCCTAGGAGGTGGATGGAAGCAGATGAATCTCTGTGCATTTGAGACGAACATAATGTGATGAGATTGCCTGCTACTATACTTCCCACCCACTCCCATTCTCAGTAGATGATCTACCAGCAATGGCTTTTGAAGTGCTTCTTCAAATTAGTAAATATGACTTACATCTTATTGTCTCAAAATTTATTCTTTCACCTGGGATTTTGCAAGTGTTTATGTTATAGCTGAAATGGAAGCTTTGAAGTTCCATCATCCTGTGCTACCTAATAAAATCTATAACCACCCCAATATTTTCTTGTCACCTTCTTTCACTTCCATAGTGCCTATGAATATTATGTAATTTATTCACTTGTCAGGTTATAGTTTGTGTTCCCACACTTAAAGATAAATTTTATTAGGGCAAAGATTCTCTGAATATTATTTTCTCCCCTTTATCCAATATGCTTTCTAGGTATATCATATAGCTGATAATGTCTACCCAATGAATAGATGTGTATGCTATAAACAACTATGGAGGCTTTTCTGCTGATAATAAATGACTTGCAAGAGGTGACATCTGCCTTCTAAGTCAATTTTATGATTAGATCTACTCCATATGAAACCCCAAAAAACACTGCAGCTCTACTCAAAGCTCTTTGCATTTCCATCTCCGTATGCTTATGTGGTGATTATACTAACTCTTCTTTTCACATATGTGCAGGTGTTTTGTCTTAGCTTAATAGGCAAAACTCGGGAAGATCTGAACCCTCTTACATCAATAAAGTTCCTTCGAGCACTAAGAGTTCTGTCTCAGTTTGAAAGAATGAAGGTAAGACAGATTTAAATCTCAGCTGTACTTGTGAAACTGGTGGTTAGGCCTGTTCAGAGTGTGTATGGGGGAATGTGTGAGAGAGTGTGTGAGAAAGAAAGAGTGTGTGTATGTGTGTGTGTGTGTGTGTGTGTGTGTGTGTGTGCACCTGACTTACTTTCTCTGTGAAATTGCCAAAAGTCATCAGTGTTTGACCTCAGGATAGTGAGAGTTAAATTGCTAGCACCCATCAGTTTCTGGGCCCCAAAACAGTAAGAGGGAGTTACAAAGCCAGAAGTCACCAGCCTTTGACCTTTGACCAATACTGTGTCTCATTTCAGTACCTGACTGTCAAGGCTGGCTACCAGCAAAAAGTCAATTCTGTGTGTCTCTCAGTAGTATCTTCTTAGAGCCAGACACTTACCACTTTCTTGAAATTGTCTTCTGCTTCATCAAGCTTCCCTTGTTTGAGCAGTAGGTGACCTCTCTGTAGTCGTGCCTGGGAGGAGAAAGAGCGGCTGTCCTGAGTGCTGTGGATTTCTAAATCTTCTTTAAAACTAAAGAATAAAGAATATAATCAAGTGACTAATAAAAATAAATAAATCTCTGCTGTGAGTTTTCCCTTTAGAACCACTAGATTTCCGTCAATTAACAAGCTTGATTCTTGCTGTAAATGGTTATTTTTTCCCCAATTTTTCATTAGATATTTTCTTAATTTACATTTCAAATGCTATTCCAAAAGTCTCTCCCTCCTCCCCCCTCCCTGCTCCCCTGGCCACCCACTCCCACTTCTTAGCCCTGGCATTCCCCTGTATTGGGGCATATAAAGATTGCAGTACCAAGGGGCCTCTCTTCCCAATGATGGCCGACTAGGCCATCTTCTGCTACATATGGAGCTAGAGACATGAGTTCTGGGGGTTCTGGTTAGTTCATATTGTTGACCCTCTCCTAGGGTTGCAAACTCCTTCAGCTCCTGGGGTTCTATCTCTAGCTTCTCCATTGTGGGCCCTGTGTTCCATCTTATAGATGATTATGAGCATCCACTTCTGTACTCGACAGCTATATCAGGGTCCCTTAAGTAGGCACTAGCTCTCCTATGCCATAGTGTCTGAGTTTAATGACTGATTATGGGATGGATCCCCCTGGTGGGGTAGTCTCTGTATGGTCCATCCTTTCATCTTAGCTCTAAACTTTGTCTCTGTAACTCCTTTCATGGGTATTTTGTTTCCTATTCACAGGAAGAATGAAAATGGTTATTTTTAAACAAACAAATAGCATATCTTCTCGTGAACTACAAATAGAGAAGCTTTTGCTAGTCACACTTTCAGTGATTTTTGGAACCTATGGCTCATAAGACATGAAAACTAATGAAATAAGTGAAGACAAGTAAAAGATGAGAAATTAAACACAGTTTCAGAAACAATATATTTCTAACTCTCATTTATGTATATATTTGTATATTAAAATTGTATTATATTTTATATATGATATACAATACAAATATTTACATATATATGATATACAATACAAATGCTTACATATAATATCAGGAAAAATGCTTCAGTTATTAATTATTTCAGTATTTCAATTAACTGTAAACTAATTTTATAAATGTATTTTGATCGTATTTACCCAAAAAATTCCGTTTAACTTCTCCCAGATCAATCCCCACCACTTTATATCTCACACCAATATCATGTCTTCTTCCCCTCTTTTATTTAATGCTCATTTTATAGTTTGTACCGACCATATGCTTCTGGGAGTAAGAAACCTAGTGGAATATAGTTGACCCGTATGGAGCCAAACCCTCAAAGAAAACTGACTCTCACTGCACAGAAGTCATTTCTCTCCCTGGCTCTTCAGCTAGGAATAGGGTTTCAGGAACTCATTTCTCCTCCATACTACAATGTTGCCTTGCTTAATCCATGTAGGTGTAGGCGCTATCAGTTCATGAGTGCAGGGGTCTGTCATGTCTAAAATATACTGTTTAACCCTGGTCACTTCTAACCTGTGTCTCTGACAATTTTTCTGCCCCTTATTCTGCCATGGTCTAAATCTTAGGGTGAAAAAAAAATATTTAAATGTTTGATTTGTGGCTGAGCACTTATTCATGCTCTTGACATTCATTTTTTTTTTTCCTGCAATAACCATTATCCAATGCACAAAGGAACATCTGATGATGTCTAAAAATTGCACTAATCTACAGGAAGAAAAATTCAAATTGATGAAATAGTTTGGTGCCATGGCCATTTATCAAAATAACACCAGTAGACCTACACCTAGAACCTGTTAACTCCCAAACCATGGGTGTTTTTATTTTTATTTTTTTTATTTTACCAGTTATGCAGCACCAAGCAAGCATCTGCTACAGTTTGAAGAAATTCTGTTGGGTATAGCAAACAGTTCAATTTTGAGGCAAAAGTTTCAGTGCAGTAAGAAGAACGAAGTTCTAATTTAGAAGTTGAAGGGAGATGAGAAAAAGAAGACAGTGACTGCAGACTGTAGCTGGTGCTCACATCCTTTCTCCAACCTCTCAACCTTCCTGCCTCATTAGTAATGTAGCTCAGTGAGGAGGGAAGAGTCTGAGTTAGAGCTGCCCTGTTTCCTGAGCCAATCTGTTGCTTTGACTTTGTTAACACATTCACCACTGCTTCATATTTCCTGTGCCTTTCCTTTATTGTCTCCTTCGCAAGGCCATCCTTCCAAAACTCATAACCCTCAAGTCACTTCTCATCCTGTTCTCTATCACTTTTATATATTTATACATAATCTAATTCATGGATTGAGTTTAAGTTATCTTAGCCATTCTAAGATAGTATAGAATTAACTGATATAAATATTTTATTGTAGTACTTAAACTAATCAGTTCTCTTGCCTATTAATGATGTGCCAAATTTTGAAGGAATATTGACTTATAATTTTTATTAAAAGTGATTGACTGTTGAGTTCGATCCACTACTTGGATATTAAATATTCAAACTCTAGATATACATGTTAAATGACTCAATGTGTTACTATATCAAATAGCACTTTAAATCTGATCAGAAATTAAGCTGGTTTTCTTTTTTTACATAAAATGCTCATTTTTTTATACTCCAGGTGGTCCTGAGAGCTTTGATAAAAACAACCTTACCCACTGTGAGCGTGTTTCTAGTCTGCCTAATGATCTGGCTGCTTTTCAGTGTTATTGGAGTGCAGTTATTTGCTGGCAAGTTCTATGAATGCATTGACCCAACAAAGGGAGAAAGATTCCCTGTATTTGAAGTTATTAATAAGAGTCAGTGTGAAAAACTGTTATTTAATGAATCAATGCCGTGGGAGAATGCAAAAGTGAATTTTGATAATGTTGGAAATGGTTTTCTTTCTTTACTCCAAGTGGTGAGTATACTTTTTCACCTATTTGAAATCAAATTCATGTTCAAGTTAAGAGTCCAAGCTTGCATCTAGAACTATGTGGATAATGAGCAGATTATAAAATGGCTGTGTGATTATTAACTGATAGATAACAATTATGAGATGCATGCTGTTCTAGGCTTCTTTCAAGATCCAGTAAGGTAGAGTCTCTTGTGGGAGAAGCAAGTGGGGTGACAGGGCAGACACAGGGGAGGAAATGCTTGGACTTAATGATTTCCTCCATTGCTCATTGGTAACAGGCTCCCAGCCCTTCAGTCTGGCTTGAATGGCTATTGTCTTTACATCAATTAAAATGCTGAGTGGTGGTTACTCAATAGTACAATATCCAGCAGATATGTAGGGTCCACTATTCAAATCACATGACTTCACAACTTTGAAGCTTATTAACTTGTAGCTAGAATTTTAATATCAGGTTCCTTTGTCTATTGAAACCCTATCAATTATTTTATGAATTTGAAATGAATTAAGTAAAAATAACAATCTGACACTGAATGTTTCAAATATCTTAGTTGCACAGTATATTGAAGTGTGGCCAGCCCCACCATTCAGTGTTCTAGAGTACTAAACAAAACTGAATTAAGGTTTGCTTTTTATTCACTATAAAAGGTTTTCTATAAGATTCACATATATTTTACTTTCTACAGGCAACATTTAATGGATGGATTTCTATTATGAATTCAGCAATTGATTCTGTTGGTGTAAGTATCTGACATTCACAACGTCATTGTCAAGGTGCTAATTTAAACATGGGTCACAAGAGTAATTTATCTAGATTAAATCACTTATTTTTTCACATAAATAAGGTGAAAAATAAATGATTAATCTACACAAAATAACTTATTTTTCACATCAGCACTGAATTCCCTTTCAATAATGTATGCAAAAGTTGAGGCTTAGCTATCCTGCTTGAAGGATTATCATCTTTTTAAATCATAACTAAGCCAAATAAACACATGAATAGAGCTAGGATATTCTCCCACCAAGAAGCCAGGAAAGTATTTACTTTATCTATCAGGGCCTAGTGTTCTTGTCCTCATTTGTCTACTAAGTCTTGTATTTTAAAAAGTTAGTATCCATATTTTACTAATTTTTTTCACATTTAATTTTAGGTAAACATGCAGCCTAGCTTTGAGTACAACATCTACATGTACAGTTACTTTATCATCTTTATTATCTTTGGATTGTTTCTCCCTCTCTGTATGCTGATTGGTGTTATTATTCGCAATTTCAACAAGCAGAAAATTAAGATAAGTATAAATATTCTTTCTACATGCTTAAAAATCTGACTTTACAAAAATAGTTTTAGGATTGTCTTCTTGGTGTAATGTCAGTTCTACGTGGTACAAATGTAATATAACAATAATTAAAGTTTGTGTACATTGTAAATATTACAAAAAATGCTTAGACTTTTTGTATCTGCAATATTTAAAGAATATTCAGAAAAGAGGTAAAGTTAAAACATTCCTGTTTGTTTGTAAGTAATAGTGTAATGAAAACAAAATAACAAAATTTTACTGGATCTATATCCACATTTATATGTTCAGAAAAAAATTACTTACTAAATAAGGTCTCGCTACTCTTTGAAGTAGGCACATGATAAATTTAAGGCATTGCTAAAGTATAAATACAGTCATTTTTATAGTTAGGCACAGGACCTAAATGTTGACATATAGAAATTAAATGTATTTTAAATTTGATATTTTGCAGACAAATCCTTCCAGATATACATAAAATTATTGAGTTCTAATTGTCTCAGAATGACTCAATTTTAAGATACTTCTATCCACAGGCATCATCAGCCCTATTCACAGTGTGTGTGTGTGTGTGTGTGTGTGTGTGTGTGTGTGTGTGTGTGTGTGTGTTGATATATGTGTATAGGTGCAAGATATATGTGTACATAAGTGGATATCCGTATATAAACTAAAGATCAACTTAAGGTTTCATTCCAGAGGGGTGTCATCTACTCTTTCTTTTATTTGCTTGCTTGAGAAAACTTCTCTCAGTAGCCGTTGGCCAGAGCTCATTAAACAGTCTAGCCTAGCTAGCCAGTGCACCCCAGCGATCTTTCTGTCTCTGCCTCAACAGCCTCAGAATCACCTGTGAGGTCATCATGCAGGACCTTTACCTGTGTTCTGAAGATCAAATTCAGGTCCACTTGTTTGCAAGGCAAGCACATTGCCATCAGACATCTCCCTAGCCCCAGAAGAGTTCTGCACTTCACTGTATTCTAAGCCTTCAGAGTCATAAGCATGGGTACAGTCTAAGTTAGAGAGCACCTTCTTAAGTAAATAAAGCCATACCTCATAAATCCAAACCAGTGCCATGTTCTGCTCCAGGGATGCAGAAATCTAGGGCACTGTGTATGATTTAATTTGATATTGTAGCAACCTAGGATTGTTAGCTCCATGATGGCAGCACATGTAACTTCTAGCCCAGATTATGACTGAAGCATAAACAATTACAATTTCCCCAATTAAAGACACTCTTTAGATGTTCAGTATGAGATACTCAAATTAGCTTTAGAAACACAAAAGAAGTCACCTCTAGCAATAAATGCTATACACGTCTGGAATTAATTTTTAAAAATGTTTGATTGCATTTGTAAAATTTGGCCATATTTTAAATTTATAGAAATGCAAAACTATTCAATTCTAATTTAATTACTTCTGCTTGGTAACAGACACAAACCATATCTATTAAAGTCAATTTGTCACGGCAGGCTTCTTCTGTCTTCTGCTCTGTCTCCTTGTCTCTCTAACTGAAAAGACAAACATGCAATAAAGATAGTTGATTATCATATACTCTGTGTATTTTATATGGATTTTTATATAGAAATACCAAAACTTGATTGTGCAAAGAATGAAGTCTAGTTTTTTAAAGTGCACATCAATAAAAGGAAGAATTTGGGTGAAATGCAATTTTCTTTTTTTTTAAAGCCCTAATCTTGTAAGCCTTATTAAATCTAAATCCTCTGTTGGCAAATCCTGAGGATCCACTATTGAATAGCTACATCTTGTCCTCAGCTATCTCTGTCCAAAAAGACCTAACTCTCTCCTGCTTCCTCTCTTCCTTTGTCTAACCCGGAAGTTCTGCCTACTTGCCCAATGATTGGCTCCTTTATTCATTAGGGGATTGGTTTACAAGTAGTCAACCTTGAGTATGACTCAGTCCTTGTGTGCAACTCCTCTCAGGAGAGTGGAATTAGCATCAACATACAAACATCACCAGGCCCATCCACAACATGTATGTATGAACATTTTTGCATGCCTGATGTCCAAAGATACCAGAAGAAGACATCAGGTCTCCCAGAACTGGAATTACATATAGTTGTGAGCCACTGTATGGATTGAAATGCAATTTTCATATCTTTTTATTTATTTGTTTATTTTATTTTACCAGGGAGGATCAAATATCTTTATAACAGTAAAACAGAAAAAACAGTACCGGGCCCTGAAGAAGCTCTTGTATGCCGACTCTCAGAAACCAGCGCCCCGCCCCATAGTAAGAAAATAATACTTTGAATCTTAAAATATATATATATTCATTTTGTTCAGGCTAGGAATATAGCTTAGTGGCAGAATGTTTGCCTAACAAATCCAAGGTCCTAGGTTCACTCCCTAGCACCTGAATTAAATAAATATCTTTGAAAATATAAACATAAAGTAACAAATTATTATATTTTTATACGTACCATAAATGTGTTTTATATTATTATTTTTAAAAATATGTTAGCTGTAGTGGAACATGTCTGTAATCCAAGAACGTGGGAAGTAGAGGCAGTAGTATCAGGAGATTATGGCTGGTTTTCCGTGTGTGTGTGTGTGTGTGTGTGTGTGTGTGTGTGTGTGTGTGTGTGTGTGTGTGTGTGTGTGTGTGTGTGTGTGTGTGTGTGTAAAACAACTGTTTCTTGACAACAATTATAAAGTACAATCTTTGACGAAGGATTTGAGTGCTCTTTTTGTGTTATTTGGAGAGGGGAACTGTAGGATCCAGAAATTATGCATACAAGTATGTAAGTATCTTGTTAATAGACGTTGTCCTTTTCTTCACCTACAGAACAAGTTCCAAGGCTTCCTTTTTGACTTAGTAACACACCATGTTTTTAATGTTATCATCATACTTCTTATCTGTCTCCAAGCAACAACCATTATGATACAAAATGATGAGCAGAGTCCACAAATGGAAACTGCCATCTTCTGGATGAACTCCATCTTCGTCATGTTGTTTACTGTGGAGTGCATACTGAAGCTCGCTGCCTTCCACTGCCACTACTTCACCAGCGCATGGAATGTTCATGACTTTATGGTGGTCATTTTCTCCATTACAGGTAAGGTTGGCTCTTATCATGTTTCCTTTATAGTATTATTTCAGTCTGTCACAATATGTACTGAGATGGTGACCTTGAAGAAGCAATGATGAGACCATTTTCTTTCTCAAAGATAGATCACTAATATATATATATATATATATATATATATATATATATATATATATGTATGTGTGTGTATAATAACTATTTTTAGACAATACAGTATATTATATTAATATATTTAATAACTATCATAAGCTAATGCATTATAAAGTCATCGAGAGAAATTATACTATCTGTCTTTTTATATTTACATGATGCATCATGAAGGTATTGGATATTAGTGAGATTGAGCAAAATTCCTTAATCCAACAATGTTAGAAAAATTTTGAATATTGAATTACAGTGTGGATCTGGTCATCTGTGATTTCGAACCTATCTTAAAATAATAACACAGAAGAACTCTATTCTAAATTTTGGTACAGATCTTGATCATTAGTATAATTAATAGTCAAACCCAGTGTTTAATATGCTGTTCCAGGATATAGGTTAAGTAATGGAGTAATAGACTCATGAACTACAAAACTAGATCAGTTGCAAAATTAATTGTATTTTCTACATACAGTTGCATTTGAGTCATTTTGTTACTTCTTTGTATCTTTTCTCCCACGAAGGGCTGCTGCTACCTTTGACAATAGGACAATACTTTGTGCCTCCTTCACTTGTGCAGCTGATACTTCTCTCTCGAGTCATCCATATCCTGCGTCCTGGGAAAGGACCAAAGGTGTTCTATGACCTGATGCTTCCCTTGATGCTGGCGCTCCCAGCGTTGCTGAACATTAGTCTTCTCATCTTCCTGGTCATGTTCATCTATGCCATCTTTGGAATGTACAACTTTGCCTATGTAAAGAAAGAAGCCGGAATTAATGATGTGTCCAACTTTGAGACCTTTGGAAGCAGTATGCTCTGTCTCTTCCAAGTTACAACGTTTTCTGGTTGGGACGGGATGCTGCATGCAATTTTCAACAGTCAGTGGTCTGACTGCGATCCTGATAAAATTAATCCAGGGACTCGGGTCAGGGGAGATTGTGGGAGCCCTTCTGTTGGGATTTTTTATTTTGTAAGTTACATCCTCATATCATGGTTGATCATTGTTAACATGTACATTGTGTTGATCATGGAGTTCTTAAGTATTCCTTCTCAGAAAAAAGCCAGGACCTTGAGCGAAGATGACTTCAGGAGATTCTTCCGGGTGTGGAACAGGTTTGACCCTGATAGGACCCAGTACATAGACTCTAGCAAGCTTTCCGATTTCGCAGCTGCTCTAGATCCTCCTCTTTTCATGGCAAAACCAAACAAGGGCCAGCTTGTGGCCATGGATCTCCCCATGGCTGCAGGAGACAGAATCCACTGCCTTGACATTTTACTTGCCTTTACGAAAAGGGTGATGGGAAAGGATGAGAGGGTGGAGAAAATCCTTTCAGAGATAGAATCCGGGTTCATGTTAGCGAACCCTTTCAAAATCACTTATGAGCCAATTACAACTACTTTGAAACGCAAACAAGAGGCAGTTTCAGCAACCATCATCCAGCGTGCGTATAAAAGCTACCGCTTAAGGCAAAATGATAAGAATGAATCAGATACCCCTGTAATAGATGAAGGCAGAGACGATCTTACTTCTAAAGCTGTTCACTCTGGCAAAATCGAGGAGAAGGCATCTATTCAGACCCAGATTTAATGGCACTTTCTAATTCTACTTTCTTTACATATTTCCCCAAGCACTAAATGCTTAACTGACCTTAAGCTGGAGATCAGAGACTCGAGATAATGATCACATCTGTGTGCCCACACATCTCCATGACAAGCTCAGCTTTAGGTTCAGTCTTCCAATGCATCAGGAAAGACTGCAGCTCAGCGTTGCTGCGGGTAGCTAAACTAGGTTACTGTTGTCATTTTGGCTATTTAAAATGTTTCTACTTGGCTTGGTTAGTGTTGCCTCTAGTGGAAGATGTGTAGGAGGAAAGGTGAAGAAAGGGAGATAAAGATCAGCAGCTATACAGTTTTTCTTGTATATTTTATATGTAATTTTAGAGGCCGTGTCGCCACCCTCGAGGCTTAGTTGTTAATGAGACACTTCCTTAAAGTGCAATTGTGCTTCAGAAATAAAGAAGCCCCGCAGTAAATTACAAACATGAATAAACAAATGCTGTGATTGCGTGGGAGAGGAAAACTGCAGGTCTTTAGAAAGTGCCTTCCGGTTCAGTCCTGGGCTAATTTACAAGATCTATTTCTTAAAACTTTTAACTGAAACCCCCATCCCCTTTTTTGCTTTCTTCCTGTTGCCTTTTTGTATTTTGTTTCCTTTTTTGCTTGCTTGCTTGGTTTTGTTGCAGTTCTTTACTTTTGGATAGTAGATGTTGACATTGTTTCATTGCTCCTGGTTCCTCCTGGCTAGGCAAGCTCTCCGTGAGCTCCTCAACAGCTGAGATTTCCAGAGCAAGAAGCAGAGAAGAAATCACACTTAATAATGAGTACATTTTTCTGTATTTGATTCACATTTATATCTTTTTAAAAGTGCACATTTACTAAAAGGATACAATAAAGTTAAATGTTAATGGACTAAAGCTTTACCTTATTCTAAAAACATGGGGTATTTTTTTTTTACCACTAATCCATAGCAGGTGCATGCTATCGTAAAAATTAGAAAAGTCAAGGGCAACCAGCATGTTTAGGGATTTTCAGTGCCCTGACCCTTAATTTGGAAATTGGCCACTTGAAAGGTCTTTCCATTGCACTTTGTATTTCTTGAAACTTAAAGAAGAATGTTATCCTTCAAACAATAGGGCTTGTGAATTAACAGATGAAAGTTAAGTAGATATTTTATAACACCATTATATACACATTAGTTTTAGTGCTCACTTATCTTTTCCTTTATTTGTTTTCTATCTTGTTATACATATAAGTACTCATGCAAATGTTTTCTATTTGAGAATCTATAAAATAACAGACATTAGTTTTAACTACTGACATTATTTTTGTTAATATAAACAGTTTTGATTTCTTCACAAAAATTGTTGACTTCCATTCATGTAGCTTGAGAATATATTTTCTCCATTTGTATAAAAAACTGATTTCACTGTGCCTATGAAGTCCTCCAGAATTAAAAAAGAAAATATATATATAGGTTAAATAGGTTTTATGAAACTCAATGCCATTATATCCTAGAGATTGTATTTTGTAAAGAATGCATGGACTTGAGCCTTAACTCCTGTAATCCACTTCGAATACTCAGAACTCTATGACCTTACCAACTTGCCTTGAGTGGTCACCTAAGTAAATGCAATTTCAGAATCTGGTGGGTCTTCTGGATTTTGCTTGTTTGTTTGTTTGTTTGTTGGTTGGTTGGTTGGTTGGTTTTTATTAAAGTATTTCCCTTTCACTGTTCACTCTCTGTCATGTGATGGAGACTAGAGAAGCATGGGAGGTTTAACTGGTGACATGATGACTGCTTCTGTGTTACCACAACGTCTCAATTTTCCAATTCTGAGAATGCCTTAATGAGGAAAGTGCTACAGACAGTAAGACTGAATCATAACTTGCTTGCATAAATCCCATTAAAACAACACACTGAGTTTTGTAAATTATTTTGCTGTTACCTATAAAGAATGCCAAGCAATAGCCATCCAAAAAGTAGAAAGTTTCATTGCTGAATGACTGTTGCAGAATGTCCTTTTGAGATTTCCATAGAAAATAATAAATTTAACCTGTAAAGCACACTTGGCTTTGTTTGTTTTTATACTATTATTTTATAAACTATGTTGGCAAATATGATTAGTAAATTTTAAATAATATTTAAACAGTAATTTATTCATGTGTTCATCATCATAACCCAAGAATGAAAATTCCTAGGTTGCCTGTGAATCTCTGATGCTTACATATTAGTATATGATCAGTTATCAAATCCTTGAAAGAACAGGTTAGAATGTTAATAAGACTCACGTTGAATTTGAGATTCATTTGAGTATTAGCATAGTTGCCATATTTAGTCTTCTGTTCCACTGATAAAGCATGGATATTGGTTTTATTTAGAGGCTAACAAATTCTAAGAGGTTTCTGGATACAATGTTTTTTTGCATTGGTTTCCTCATTTCTTTTCTTCACTTTTGTTGATTTCTGCTTTTACGGTTAAGATTTCCTTCTTTGAATTGTTCCATTCTTCATCTTCATTTTTATTCAATAGAAAATTAAGTTGTTCACTTGCATATTTTCTTCATGACTGATATGCCTTAGCAAAAAGAATTTCAATATGTATTTGTGCCATAACATGAATGTGTTGCATGTATTTTTTTTCAGACTGGTATCATTTTATTATTATTATCATTGCTCTGCCTCTATTCATTTTTTGCATGTATTTTTTAGTTAATTATATATCTTCTTTTTAGAGATACACAAAAATGTAAGCCTTTATTAAATAAATTTGATTTGTGTGACATAGGACATTATCCAATAAGCTCAGAACATGCACTGTCTTTGAAGCTATGGATGATTTATCAAAACTGAACCTCTTCTGGTCCAAAAAATATATATCTTCATGAATTTCAAAGAATGAATGTCAGACATATCATGTTCTCTGATCACCATGGAGCTTAGGTAAAAACTAAAAGGGAAAAACTTAAAACTGTGGTAGGCACCTGTACTCAGGTACACACATATCCACACACACACACACACACACACACACACACACACACACACACACACACACACACACACACACACACACACACACACACACACACACACACACACACACACACACACACACACTTTAAATAAGCAAAATAAAATATTTTGTAAATAGAACTAAGAGTGTTTCATTTATGTATGACTTAAAGTATCCTATTACATATAGATTCACTCTTCTAGCCTGTGCTTCATTTATACAAGTAGAACTTAATACTGAATCTTTTAAATTTTTCTTTAGTGCTTATCCTTTGATCCCTGAATTTGTTCTATTTTATTCCCATGTTTAGAACTTTCCAATATGTTGCTGATTTATAGTTTAGTTACATTATGGCCTAAGAATGTATCTAATAGCATGTAATTTCAATTCATTTGGTCATGGTTCATTTGTTGACCAAATAGTGGCCTGTTTCAGAAGCCGCTAATGGGCCCTGGTTGAGTGACGTGTTCTGTGTGTTTACATCCTGTTCACTCGATGTACCATTGAGATCATCTGTGTCTTTGCTGATTTTATGTTTGTTGATTTTGTTGATTTCTGATAGGGAAATATTCTCATGTTCCTGTTCTTTTCAATGAATTTTGCTTCATTTTGAAGGGCTGTTGTTGACACGTTTGTATTAAGGATGGCTCTTTTTGCCCTGGTAGGCTTTTTAAAATCATTGTACAATTCACCTCATAATTGTTCCTTCTGAAGCTGACTTCAGCTGATAATATAATCTGCACCAACTTTTTTAGAAGAAGTAAGCTTGGTTTGTTGAATCTTTTCCTTACTTTTGATCATTTGCATTACCAATTCATATGCCATTGAATTAGAAGTTTCTGATAAGAAGGATTCTGTTGGATTGCTGTGTTCAAGAATTTACATTTACCTAGAGATTTGTTAGCACCAAAGGCTGACATTATTTGATCTCTAGGGTTTCCCCCCTTTGAGTTTTTTTTTTTAATTTCTGCATCTACTTTCTTTTTTTTGAAAATTACATTGTTATAATTTTATTGAAAATTATATATTTCAATCACAGTTTACTGTCCTACAGCATTCCCCACATCTTTCCCACTTCCCCACTAACCCCACTCAATATTTATAAAGTATTTCTCAGTCCTTTGTTTCATATTGTGAGAAATCTCTGCATAGCCCTGCACACGAGTTTAATATGGTTATTTGTTTTCTTAATGTTCACTATTCTTTTTATATTTATTCTAGATACTAATCCTCTATCAGATGTATAATTTCTTATTCCTTTGCATTGCAAAGGAATTAGCTCTCCTCCTATGTTCAACACAGAGAACAGTTTATTTAGTGTGATGAAATAAAGATCATATTCATGCCTTTTCATAGTTTCCTTTCAGTCTTGAAATGTATTCAAATTTTATACATTGTTAGAGAATTCCTGTATTTTTAAAAACAAGAACATTGTATTCCTTTTGTATTATCTCATACTTGAATTTAAAAAGGAGAAAAACCATTTTTTGGTTATATGGGAGGAAAATTCCAGAGGATGACAGGGTAAAATAAAAGGCCAAATATATGAATGCATCACTATACCATGTAAACACAACAAAAGGACTTTTGTAAAAAAGCCATGTGGAAATCTACTACTCTAGAAGTTTCCTCAAACATACACATAATCACCTATATAAGGAGTTACTATGTAAACAAGGATAGGCAAATACCCCAAGATAATACATACTAGCAAATAAAACCATTAGCTCTAGTAATGGGTCATCATTTTGTGGAGTTGTTGGCCAGGGCATATCCATATATTTCCAAACATAGCCCATTATTGTTACTGTTCTTGGTTATCCTCTATACTTTGACAAGAACATTAGAAATAAAATGAGTGCTTCATCTCTCCTGAGTAGGTTTCATGGTGCTATAAGGAACAAACCCTAAAAAACTACAATAATGACTCCCCTGGGAAGATATAACTACTGCTTCAATAGTCATGATATGAATCTTACAGGAGTAACCAAACACTTTCTCACTGGATTTATAGACCACTCCAAGAAATGCAATGGAGAGCTGGTGCTGTAATTGGAGCTATGGATGTGTTCCTGGATAGGTTAGAGGCCTATTAGGGGAAACTTACTGCTATTATTCTGCTAAGTGGAAATATGAAACAGACTCTTAATGACTTAACATTATATTATAAATGTACCTCTCAACCCTCGTCTAAAATGCTTCTTTTTGTAGATGACCACACAAAAACTCACAACTGGCCAGAGAATATGAAACTACAGAGCACTCCTTCCTAAGTAGGTCATCTATGTCGAACTTTTTCTCACAAGGCTTAGTAATTATTGAGGTAGAGGGAACATGAAACTTATAAGGGCTAGAGACAG
Source organism: Mus minutoides (assembly GCA_902729485.2). Taxonomy (NCBI): domain Eukaryota; kingdom Metazoa; phylum Chordata; class Mammalia; order Rodentia; family Muridae; genus Mus; species Mus minutoides. Next base: position 391,374 of record LR750061.1, read on the forward strand.
AGTAAGTCTAGAAGCACATAGTGTTTTTCAGATACACAGGCAAGTTGCACGTATGAACACACTGAGATTGCTACAGAATGAACTAACCTTGTGCAAAAATAAACTCAGACAAAATCCAAGCATGGAGGGAAGGAAGAGGCCACAAAATCCCACCTAACAGAGTTGACATTTCATAACTGCTGAGAGAAGAAAACTTGGTTTTTTTTCAAGTGCACTGGGCAGATCCCACTCTCAAGAGTATTTTGACAACCCAAATTACTGGAAAGATTTAATAAAGAAGGAGCAAACAAGAATTTGAGTGGTTAAGAAAGTGGAGGTGGATCCAAAAGAAGTTAAAGAATTGGGTGAGTAAGGTTAAAATGAGTTGAATGGAATTCATAACAAATCAAAATATAAAAATTAAGGGTTTGTGTCAAGAAATATCACAAAATGTATATCCTTTGAAATTTAATTTTTTAAATTAATACCAGTAATTATAGATATTCGTTTTGTACAGTATAATGTTTTTATATATGCTTACAATGTGAAATGGGGCTAGTGAATAAATCTATCTCTCAATTTTATTTTTGTTATGAGAGCATTTAAAAATCTTTCAGCAATTTAAGTATCATTTGTTATAGCCTGCATTTTCTTCAATATATTTCTGTTGTTTATTCTTGCAATCTAACAGAAATTCTGTACGCTTTGAGTAGTGTCCTCATTGATCTTATGCACACCCCTATTCCTATACTCCTTAGTGGAATTCTATCACAATTCTACTTCCTAGTTCTATCCATTTGCTTTTTTAGATATCATATGTTAGAGAAGACACTCTGCATTTCTCTTCCTGTTCATGGCTTATTTCACTTAATGTAATGTTGTCCAGATTCATCCATATTAGTAAACCTTTAGAACAGCAAAATGAATAATAGCCCACCACAAGTATTATAGTAATATACTTATTGCCTTTTCTAAATTAATCTCTGATAGAGAAACTTACATACTTTCATATCTTGGCATTCATGAATAATGTTACAATGAGCACAAGAGTGCAGAAATTTATTTGGAATATTTTTGATGCTTTTGGATATATATATGTACTTGCAATGAAGTTAGAGAGTCAAATAGTAATTCTAATTTTTAGTGTTTTCAAGAATCTTAACATATTGTTTCCCATGATAATTATATTTGCATTCCTACTAGCAACCCCAAAGGTTCCCTTTTTCTATGCCTACCCCAGCACTATCTTTCATCTTTATGTTAAAAGACCTTCTAACAGTTGTAGGATGATGTCCATTATTTTTTAAGTTTCTAATTTTTGATGAAATATTGATATTTTTCATAAATGTATTAGATGTGTTTATCATTTGTAATACTATTGTTTGAGGTCTTTGGCACATTTTAAATGGAATGGTTTTGTTTCTACTGAGTTCCTTATATACCTGGGATATAAGCTTCTTATAAAGTATGAGATTCAAATCTTTTCTCTCAATCAGTCTTTTGCTATGTAGAAAGATTTTAGTTTGATGCAATATAATTTGTTCATTTTTATTAATATTGCTTATGCTTTGAAGTCATAGTCAAGAATTCTGTCCAGGCCTACATCATGTAATATTGACATATGTTTTATTCTAGTTTTGCAGTTTGTGTCTTATGGTTTATTCTTTAATCCATTTCGGATAGAGTTTTACAGATAATATTAGATTAGTGTTCTTCCATATGTTTTGGAATTAGATTCAAGAATTTTTCCCATGCCTATGTCATAGGACATGTATGTTTGTTTTATTATAGTTTTAATGGTGCCTTATGTTTGACTCTTTAATTCATTTTGAATTGACTTTTACAAAATGTTAGATAAGGGTTCACTTTTGTTCTTCTGCTTGTGAATATTTGGTTTGCCCAATCTTATTTACTATAAAGACTTCCCTGGATAGCCCTGTCTGTTCTTGTCAACTATATCAACAACCAATTGACCATAAGTATATGTGTTTATTTTGGGTCTCTATAATGGGTCTTTTATCAATTAGTCAATATTTATGCCATCCTTAAGGTACTTTGATCACTAACAGATATATCTAAATTGCATCCTATGAACTGCATACATCTCAGGATTCTGTGTTTGTGACAAATCAATTTATATATCACAATGTCATGTCAAAATGAATGTGTTGGGATACTTTGCTGACAGCATTCTAGCGGATGTTTAGATCAGGTAGTAGGCTGCTTCCAGTTTCAGGGTTTTTATTCATGTTAACCTTGCAGATTATTTCAAGGATGTTTGTTGTTTCATAGAAATTTAGGGTATTTTTTCCACATAGTTCAATAGAAATTCTCATTGGGATTATAGTAGTGATAACATTGAATTTGTAGATAACTTTGGATAATGTGAATATTTTAATTGTCTCTTAAATGGGAATACACTTTTTAAAAAAATTACTGAATTTTAATTCTTTAAATCCATAAACATTTATTTCCATTTATTATGCCATATATTCTATATTTCAGCAGTATTTGATAGTTTATGGTATATGTATATCTTAGTACTTTGGATAAATTCACACTTAAATATGTTGTGTCATTGTAAATAGAAATGAACTCTTTCTTATCTTTTTCAGACAAGTTGTCATTATTATAAAGAAGTGCAGTTATTTTGTGGCTCTTTGGTTCATAAATATTAAGAATGCCATTATTTACAATAGATAGATATATAGAGATGATTTAAATGTCATCATCTGATAGATGGATGAGTATAGCTAGTTATTTTCATACAATTAGAATTATTCAGCTACAAAAGTGTCTGAAGTAGCAACATATAATGCAACATTAAGACAGGAGACTAAACAAGGGAAGTCTCACACAAACAGCATATATTGTATTATTTCATTTATGGAAATGTTCTGGATCATGATATCTGGAGTCTGAAAATGGTGAGGTAGTAGCTAGGGACTCTACATAAAAGAGAGAGGGGAATGGCTGGGTGTGGCCATGGATTCTCTTCAAGGTGATGAAAACATCTGAAACTAAGCAATAATGACTACTCAACAATGCTGCAAATGTGCTAACATTTCATAACTAAGTAGTTTAGCATCAATCTATATGAAATGTGATTTGTTTCATGTGACACATATGCACAGTGAGCTTATTATCAAAAAGCATGATATTACAATTAAAATAACATTCTTCTAGTTCACCCTGCTTTAATAAATAAGAACGTTTTGCTACAGTAATTGAAATGACTACAACCACACAGTTACATGAGGAACCTTTTTAGTATTTCCTGTAGCCTTGCATCGCTTTCTCAGTTGCTTTCCATATTATTGAAAAAAAGTCAAGGTAACTTCCTGGATTCCTCTGGCTTGGGGTAGGATTTTTTTTAATGGTATTTTGATTTTATTTAAATGTTAAACATTAACAAATGCTCTTTGATCTCTCTTTACTTAACTGACTGCAAAATCAACAACAAGCATCTGGAATTTTATTGTGATGGTATAGTCAGTTGTCATGTTTTCACAAACAGAGACATGGCTATTTCTTTTATCATTTTCATGTCTATTTTTCCTGTCCTATCTAGATGTCTCAGTTATATAATAAATAAGAGTGTGAAAAATGATACTCCTATTTTTTGTTGTTCCAGGTCATTTAATAAAATGCTTTCAACATTTTTCATTAAATATGTTCTAACCACAAGTTTTTCACATATGGTCTTCATTGCATTTCCATATATTTCATATTTATAGAGGGTTTTTATCATAAAAGGGTGTTGAATTTCATCAAATGCATTTTCTGTATCTATTGAGTTAAGGTGATCTTATTTTTAAATTTTTGGTCTTTTGATCTGATGTATCATACAGATAAAGTTACATATGTTGATTCAACATAGATTTCACACAATAAATCCAACTTAATTGGGTGGATGACCATTCTAAGGTTGCTGATATTTCAATGATGAATTTCACATTCATGTTAATTGCAGATATTGGTGTAAAATTTTCTTTTGTTGTACTATGTCTAAATTGTACTATATGAGAAAACATTGGCATAACAAATAAATTTGATAATATTCCCTGTACAAATATTTTTGAAAGAGTTTACAAAACTCTACTTTGTTATTACTTCTTCATTGTAGAATACCACCATGGAGTCATTTTTCCTGAACTTGATATATCAAAATGTATTCAGGATAGACTCAATAGAATCTATATCTATAAACCTGTTATTATTTTTCTCATTTAGATCACACTTTTGAGATTTATTTTCAATGGTTTGTTTTATTTTATTTTTAAAATTATTTCCCTTTTATTGAAAATATATGTTTTCACATAATATACCTTGGTTATGGTTTTCCTTCTCTCTATCTACTCCTCCCATAATTCTCCCTACCTTCCCAGCCAACTGAGTCCTCTTCCTTTCTGTCTTAAAAAACAAATAGGCTTCTAAAGGACTATACTATACTATACTTGATACAAAAATGAAGAGGTCAGTGTTGGACAGGACAAATAGACAGAACTAAGTAGTCAAAAAGAAGCCTCAAGAATTATATACCAACTTTTGCACACAGTTAGGAGTCCCATGACAATAGGAAGCTACCAGCTACTGTATTCACACAGAGGACCTGGTACAAACTGTATAGGCCTTGTGTATGCTGACTCCAACCCCGTGAGTTCATAGGAGCTGTGATGGTACTGATTTAGAAGGCCAAGGTTTTTTTGGTGCCCTCCATTCCCTCTGGCTCTTTCACTTTTTTTACTAGATTTTAAACTGATTTAAACAGCCACAAAACAAATAAACAAACAAACCTATGAACAACAAATTTTTTCACCTCAAAAACTGTTATCCAGTAAAGGCAACAGTCCTCAAAGAAAGTGATATAAAAATATTTCAACCTTAATTACTAATGGAATTACATATACTGAGAAACGCTCCTCAATTGCTGGTGGGATTGCAAGCTTGTACAATCACTCTGGAAGTCAGTATGGTGGATCCTCAGAAAATTGGACATAGTACTACCGGAGGATCCAGCAATACCTCTCCTGGGCATATACCCAGAAGATGTTCCAACTGGTAATCAGAATATATGCTCTACTATGTTCATAGCAGCCTTATTTATAATAGCCAAAAACTGGAAAGAACCCAGATGTCCCTCAAGAGAGGAATGGATACAGAAAATATGGTACATTTACACAGCGGAGTATACTCAGCTATTAAAAACAATGAATTTATGAAATTCTTGCGCAAATGGATATATTTGGAGGATATCATCCTTTGTGAGGTAATCCAATCACTAAAGAAGTCATTAGATATGCATTCACTGAAAAGCGGAAATTAGTACAGAATCTTAGAATACCCAAGATACAATTTGCAAAACACAAGAAAATCAAGAAGAAGGAAGACTGGTATGTAGATACTTCATTCCTCCTTAGAATAGGAAACAAAATACCCATGAAAGGAGTTACAGAAACAAAGTTTGAATCTAAGACAGAAGGATGGACTATCCAGACACTACCCCACCCGGGGATCCATCCCATAATTAGTCACCAAACTCAGACACTATTGCATAGGACAGCAAGAGTTTGCTGAAGGGACCCTGATATAGCTGTCTCGTGTGAGGCTAGGCCAGTGCCTGGCAAATACAGAAGTGAATGCTCACAGTCATCTATAGGATGGAACACAGGGCCCCCAATGGAAAAGCTAGAGAAAGTGCCCATGGAGCTGAAGGGGTCTGCAACCCTATAAGAGGAACAACAATATGAACTAACCAGAACCCCCAGAGCTCATGTCTCTAGCTATATATGTAGCAGAAGATGGCCTAGTTGGCCATCATTGGGAAGAGAGGCCCCTTGGTATTGCAAACTCTATATGCCCCATTAAAGGGGAATGCCAGGACCAAGAAGTGGGAGTGGGTGGGCAGGGGAGCAGGGCGGGGGTGGGGGAGGGTAGAGGAAACTTTCGGGATAGCATTTGAAATATAAATTAAGAAAATAACAAAAGAAAGAAAGAAAGAAAGAAAGAAAGAAAGAAAGAAAGGAAGGAAGGAAGGAAGGAAGGAAGGAAGGAAGGAAGGAAGGAAGAAAGAAAGAAAGAAAGAAAGAAAGAAAGAAAGAAAGCACATTGAACTTGACCCAGTCATTGATTACATCATAAACATCTATATGTGAGAAAGGTGAAAATATTTTTTGGACAACTTTTACACGAATTCTTTTTCTTCTCTCACTTCAACTTACAATTACGTGAATCCTTTCCTGAGAAAATCATTTCCTTAGTATCAGACTACTTGGACAATTTATTTTCATGAGTATTAAATCCTATTGCTTTCAAAGCTCCAACCTAGCAGAACCAGAGAGGAACTGCTTCTCAGATGGTTACCATGCTGCTAGTGAATGAGGGAATCTGCCTCTATGAGACATTCAGTTACAATGGATCAATAATTTTTGTGTTAAATGCCACTTGGGTGATAATGCTTGCCTAGAAAACTGTTGATCTTCTAACAAACCCTCAGGTATTCATAAACCTGCTTTTGAGTTGTTGGTAAGAGGAAACCAAGAGACTGTCAAATAATGTAGGCTATTTCTTTTGCCCATTGTTACCTCCAAAAAGTTGAAGATATGCCCCTTTAGCTGAAGAAAGCAACCACTTACAGGAGACAATGAAGGCATGGAGCTGGACCTGACCCAAAGGCACTCCCTAAGGACTAGGTTGTGTAATGTTGGAATTGATATCCATGCTCCCACAAGAGAAAGGCAACCAACATTTTTACCTAGTTGTGATGCCTATAGACCACAATAATGACAAGCATGGGAAGATATTCCTAAAAGTTCAACAGTAGCATTTATGTCTCAGAGATATCCAACAGCAGTCTGACTGGATTTAGGGGTTGCTCAATAGGAAGATAATCAAGCCTGATGCTGTGAACTCAGCCAACCTCCCATGGCTAGTGTGGTTATGAATCTTAGAGGAGAAACCTCTACTGTTGCCTTCCTAAACTATTCCTAACTGCATTCTAAATACTTATCTATATACTCACAGAGAAGTGCAGCTCTATATCTCATCAAAGACTCTTCTTTCTACATTAAAAAAAAGACCTTTACAGAAAGCTACACCTGGACAAAACACAGAAAACAATTTTTCACTGCCCCAGTAGGTACAGCTAGCAAAGAGCTTCTACAGCTAAGGCTCATGGACCATTGCAGAAGAAGGGATGGGATAGCTATAAGAGTCAGTGGATCAAGAAGTCTGCTTTGAGATTGTTTTCTAGATATGATAGAGAAGGTACACCCATGAAGTCTCAATAATCTGGCTATCTGAAAAGAATCTGAATACTCACAATATCAATTAACTTGTCAACATGAATCGGGGAAATAGCCCAGGGTTTCAACCTTAGATAAAGATCTATAGGTATTTAATAACTGCTGATGGAGCAATATTAGTCTTCCTCAGATATGAGCCTTCTAATGTTATGCCAAGTCATCATATAAATACAAACAAGACTATATAAATTCAGTAAGTTGTACTTATATATTCATTTGTATAAGTATTGATATTGCTACATATACAGAAATAACAATAGCTGTGTGTTAAAGAATAAGAGGTCATGGATTTGAGGGGAAGTTGAGGGTTTCATGGGAGAAGTTGAAGGGATGAAAGGGAGGGGAGAAATGATATGAGTACATTTTAATTAAAAATTTAGATAGTAGGGCTGGAGAGCTCAATAGTTAAGATTACGGGCTTCTCTTCAAGAGGTCCTGAGTTCAATTCCCAGTAACTACAAAGTGACTCATAGCCATCTGTAATAGAATCTGATTTTCTCTTCTGGTGTGTTTGAAAACAGAGCACTTGTATACATAAAATAAATATTCAAATCTTTTTTTTAAAAGAAAAGAAAGAAATAACAGTACATTTTTAAAGTTCAGAAAATAATTAAAATAAAACTTTAAAGTTAAAAAATGTGCTATGGAGCTGAACTGAATTCTCACTAGAAGATAAAATTGCTAAGAAATACCTCAAAGTATTTATCATACTTAACAATTAGGGAAATGAAAATTAAAACATTGATATTACCCCTTGCTCCAGTCAGAATGACTCAGATTGATATAGCAAGGGAGAACAAAGGCTGGATAGAAATGATGTGGGAAAAAGGAGTGCATTGCAAACTGGCATGGTCAATCTGAAAATTAGGATGAAAATTAAATCTACCATAGTAACAGCTGTATCGCCTCTTGTCATACGCTCAAGGACTAGACACCTTATCCCAAAGATTTTTTTAATGTTTGTTTTGATTGGTTTGTTTGTTTGGTTTGTTTGTTTGGTTAGTTAGGTTTGGTTTTTTTGTTAGTTATGATTGATTCAGGAGTTTACTCCCTAGTTTAAGTTGGCCTGGAACATAGTACATAGTAAAGATTGGGCTTGAACTCATGATTATTTCCCTACATCTGCTTTCCAAGTGTCAGGATTAAAGGCATGAGAGGCTTTGCCTACTCCTGCAATACAGCCTCTTAAAAACTGAATACATTGGGTTACCTCACTCACTCATCTCCAGACCCATCCATTTTCCCACCAATTTCAAAAATACATTGTATTTAATAGCTGAGTAGTACTCCATTGTGTAAACGCAC
>LR750061.1:400061-413545 GCA_902729485.2 Mus minutoides
CCATGGAGGGATGTTCTTTACTGGCTTGCTTCCCCTGGCTTGCTCAACCTGCTCTCTTATAGAACCCAAGACTGCCAGCCCAGAGATGGTCCCACCCACAAGGGGCCTTTCCCCCTTGATCACTAATTGAGAAAATGCCTCACAGCTAGATCTCATGGAGGCATTTCCTCAACTGAAGCTCCTTTCTCTGTGATAACCCCAGCTGTGTCAAGTTGACACAAACCTAGCCAGTACACGCACCACATTTTCTGTTTCCATTCCTCTTTTGAGGGACATCTGGGTTCTTTCCAGCTGCTATGAGCATAGTGGAGCATGTGTCCTTATTACATGTTGGAGCATCTTCTAGGTATATGCCCAGGAGTGGTATTGCTAATGAAAGATCCTGAGAAAATGTAACAGGTCTCAAAGACCCCAAAACTGGGAAAGAAATTTTAGCAGAAAGCCTTTACATAGCTGAACATAATAGCCTGAACATTTCTTGAATCTCTGTGCTTGCCCCTACTGTTCTTTGAATGCATGTATTTGCCAACTGATATAGCTCACTGCCAAGTGTTTGAGGTTTGGTTGATGGATTGAGATGCAGCTCACTGCCAAGTGTTTGTGGTAGATTTCACTTGCACCTGTGCACCTGAGCATGAAAATCTTCCGTGTACCCATTTCTTCTGTAAAAAGAATGGATATTGTCAGATCAGAAAAATCCCCTACTCCCTCCTCCTCCTTCTCTCCCCCTTGAGGAACCATCAAAACCAGGTCCTCTTTTCCCTCAGGGTCGACTCCTCTATCCACTTCCAGGATACGAGTCGTCCCCAGAGCTCTGGCTTTCCCCGAATAAAGCCTCATGTAATTTGCATCAAGCCTGGTCTTCTGTGAGTTCTTGGGGGGTTCACCAATATCCCGTGACTTGAGTGGAGGTCTCCCTACGGGGGTCCTTTCATGGGATCCTCAGGTAGGACTATGTCCAATTTTCTGAGGAACTGCCAAACTGATTTCCAGAGTGGTTGTACCAGCTTGCAATCCCACCAGCAATGGAGGAGTGTCCCTCTTTCTCCACATCCTCGCCAGCATCTGCTGTCACCTGAGTTTTTGATCTTATCCATTTTTACTAGTATGAGGTGGAATCTCAGGGTTGTTTTGATTTTCATTTCCCTGATGACTAAGGATGTTGAATATTTTTAGGTGGTTCTCAGCCATTCTGTATTCCTCAGGTGAGAATTCTTTGTTTAGCTCTGTACAAAAGAACATACATGATGTGTACTCATTGATAAGTGGACATTAGCCTAGAAGCCCAGAAGCTCAGAATACCCGTTACAATTCACAAACTGTATGAAAATCAGGAAGAAGGAAGAACATAGTGTGGATACTTTGATCCATCTTAGAAGTGGGGAACAAAATACCCATGGAAGGACTTACAGAGACAAAGTGTGGGGTAGAGACAGAAGAAACCTCTGGAGACTGACTCACCTGGGGATCCATCCCATTTACAATCACCAAACCCAGACACTGTTGTGGATGCCAACAAGTGCTTGTTGACAGGAGCCTGATATAGCTCTCTCCTGACAGGATCTGCTAGTGATCCTAGGATCTGCTGTATTTGTATCACAAATACAGAGGTGGATGCTCTCAGCCAACCATTGGACTGAGCTCAGGGTCTCTAGTGGAGGAGTTAGAGAAAGGACCTAAGGAACTCCCCATAGGAGGAACAACAATATGAACTAAGCAGTACCCCCAGAGCTCCCAGGGACTAAACCACCAACCAAAGAACACACATGGTGGGACTCATGGCTCCAGCTACATATGCAGCAGAGGATGGCCTATTTGAACATCAATGAGAGGACAGGCCCCTTGTCCTATGAAGGCTCTATTCCCCAGTGTAGGGGAATGCAAGGGCCAGGAAACAGGAGTGGGCAGGTTGGTGAGCAGGGGGGGAGGGGAGGGGATGGGGGAAGGTATTTTTCGGAAGGGAAACCCAGAAAGGAGATCACATTTGAAATGTAAATAAGAAAATATACAATGCTACATCCACTCCAGTACTGAATCGCCTGACAGGCTGGAAAGTCTGGGCGTGGTCCTGAGGTGAAAAGTTCACGAAAACTTAGTCTCCTGTAATCATGGCATCCTGTATAAAGAATGCTCCAATGTCCTTGCTTTAGTTGGTAAACAGATCTGTGTGCTTTCCCTTAATATTGCTTCATTATAAGTGCTTCTAAGGACCCCTTGGTCATGCAAACTTTATATGCCCCAGTACAGGGGAATGTCATGGCCAAGATGTGGGAGTGGATGGGTAGGGGAGCAGGGCGGGGGATGGGGGAGGGTATAGGGGGCTTTCAGGATAGCATTTGAAATGTAAATGAAGAAAATATCTAATAAAAATTGGAAAAAAAAATAAGTGCTTCTAAGGATTGAACTTTTGACATATAGCTAAATTGGATTCTAGGCAGTCCTTGATCTGACCCTGGGCATAACTAGCTGAGTTACACCCAGATACAAGTACCATTATCTAGGAATAAGGAAGTTTGTGGCCAGAGGAGGAACTAGACTAGATACTTAGAACTATAGCTAGCTGAGTTACACCCAGATACAAGTATTTACAATGGCCTAGGGGGAAGGTGGACTATGGCAAGGGCATGAGCCCTTGCCCCTGGCTTCTAAGTTTAAATTGACTTTAGGTGGAGTTGTTTTTGATCCCAGTTGTTAATATGGAATTTTATCCCAGTTCTTCTTCGTTTGCTTTACTCTGGTTTGTGTTAGAATCCAGTAACCTCTAGTAACCTCTGTGTATCTAGCTGGTGTGTCACGTAACTTCCCTATTTTCTTCTGTATAAAAAGTCTGATGCTCATTTGACAAATTGCATTCAGATCCACACTCCCTTGTGTTGTGTCTGTTTGTCATTCGCAGAATTCTTGCCCACTTGCTGCAGAGAACCCGTTCCACGTAGACAGGGGGCCCAAAGGGTCTGCAGCGATACAACAACAACAAAAAGGAATACATTGATACTATTTTGTATCCATATGTGAAAGGGATACCAAGATTGTCAAATAATAAATATTATTTGATCTTTCAATCATGCTTCCCAGTTCAAGTCCAGAAACTTTTTTGCTCTTTCAACTGAGTGATATGTATTCATATATTAGGACAAGTAACATACCTCAGCAGGAATACTAGTTTAATTAAAGGAGATACTTTGTTTTAAGTCACAGGAAGTGGCAAAGATTTATCCCTAAGAGACTGTCTTTCTTCTTTAGTTAATTATTAAATATATTGCAATGTCTTCATCTCACTTTTTGCTGAAGAAAGCTCTGAGTTTAGTAAATTCTTGCAAAGATTCTATTGGAATGTCCCTCAAGTACATTAAGCCACTGTCTGTGTGGCTCTCCACCGCAGCAGCATTTGATGCACACAGAAATTGCCTCATAAATGATTTATGATTATAAACAGGTGGCCATTTCATGCTCTCTTCACTTAATGCTATTCCCAAATACACTCTGAGGGAAGTAACTGGATACCTTCATTATCTATTGATCTACACAGGAAGAGAGTGTGATGAAAAGCCTTGCAAGGAAGGTATTGATTTTATGTGCATTAGCTTTAGTTGACCTGCATTTTTTTTCTGCAAAAAGCTTCCATATATTGTAGAAGTAATCAAAAATACAACACAAAATGGAGATGGGGAAACATTTTGAAGTCTCAGGAATCAAAATCCAGAGTAATATTTCAGAGAAAGTAAGAAACCAAACCTTCTAACATAAACCTACTTATAATTGCATAAGTAGTTTTAGAACAGGATTCAGTCCTGATGTGTGTCTGATGGAACAGCTTGAAGGCTATGAATCCATTCTCGGCTATTTTCTTACTGCCAAGGACAAGAAGCATCAAGTTACTCCAGGTACCTTCCTGGAATAGCTACAATGAATCTTCAGCATGATTACATTATCTTTTTATTATGTAAGATGAAAATAGAGAGCACTATTTTCCCAATCAGAGATGGTGTGTTGGATTTCAAATATTACATTCTTTATAGATACACTTCCATCAGCCAAGGTTATCAGCACAATTTAGGATGAAGCCACATATTCTCATGATTAGGACCTATGCTAGAGGTACAACAATGCCCTTGACCCTTTACATGAATATTAAACAAGTAATAGTAATGTAGCCTATCATACCACAAATTATTTTTTCATAAATTATTAATAGCACTTATAGGTATCAGTATGTCTGGTTGCAATGTTGTCTGTCTGTGTGTTTCACTTATTACGTACTTTTGTATTTTGATAACAATTTTATCAATATTTCCTGTACAATACTAAATGCATGGTTATTATTTTCTGCTTAAAAGAAAATAATTTTTCTATTAATTCTGGTCCTTCATTGCTAAAGAGTCTTCTATAACTACTCTGTTAGAGTTGTATTTGCCACTTCTTAGTTATTTCCTACTCATTGTTTGTTTAATGCATAAACAATAAATATCCTAATGTGAAGAGACAAATAATCAAAATCCCAGCTGTTATAGTGCAGGGCATAATAACTGAGGATTTGTTTGTTTATTTAATGAGAAGATTTGAGACTTTGATACCATTTATAAAGGAATAACTATAATAGACATTACTATTTCAAAAGACAATGGAGCAAAAATGCTTGAAAGACATATGTTTAGAGATTAAGCATTCGACCAGACAAGAACATGAAATGACAAAAATGAACTGGAGAAAAAACTTAAGATTTTTCTGCCCTGCATTAAAGACTACTATATATTTGACTTAAATACTACTCTACATATTCTTTAACATGTTGCAAAAGGAGGATGTATGAATAACAGGATAACATGTTGTATTTAAGGACAAAATAAAATAAAATCATCCATAATATAAAATTCACATTGCCCAGCATTCAGTGTCTTATAAAGCTTTGTATGTGTACAAATCCTGGCACTTGCACATATTTGACGTGGCTGAGAGGCTGTCCAATCAAATGATGCTCTTAACTCCTTTTCATATGTTTTTAATTTAAATTATAATTATGTAACTATTTACCCATTCACATGTGTGTACATGCATGTGTGGACATAAACATACTGCAGCACATATGTGGGTGTCCAAAGATACATTGCAAGAGTCAGTCAGTTCTATCCTTCCACTATGACGAACCAGAATATTGAACTCAGGATGCCAAGTTTGGCAGCAAGTACCTTTTATTCATTGAACCATCTCATGGGACTTCTCTCTCTCTCTCTCTCTCTCTCTCTCTCTCTCTCTCTCTCTCTCTCTCTCTCTCTCTCTCTCTCTCTTCCTGAAGCTGCAGCTCACCAGTTTTGATATACTGGTTGGCTACCCAGTGATCCCTGGGGATTCCCTTTTTCATTATCCCTGAATCTAAGATGACAAAGTATGCACTATGCAGGCTCAGTTTGGCTTGGGAGACAGAGGTGAAACTCAGGTTGCATGGCAAGCAATTTAGCAACAGAGCTATATCCTCTGACTATGCCCGACATTTCATTAAAACTGGCATTCAATGTAGAAAAGAAATGGAAATGTTTGTCCCTTATCCATAAAAATTTCAGTCAAAACATAAATAACAGAATAAGCCAATTATAACATAAAATTAGATATTACACATTATATGAATATATGTATGAATTAGAGGACCCAGGGATATAAAAAGTAAAATAGAAAATATTTTTTAAACACTTGAAAGTCCTAGAGATGAAAAAAATTCAAAATAAAAAAAAACAAACAACTTCATGGCCTTCAAAGATTAGACCCTACAAAAGAGAGAAATGATTGGTATTTTAAGAAACATGCACACATTTAACAGAGTAAGAAAATAAGTTTAAAAATAAGCAATACCTCTATGACCTCTTGACCAATATGGGACAATCTGATGACACTGTCAAAATAAAGATGAGATGAACACCTTTCACACAAACAAATGGCAACTGAATTCATTCCCAGGACTGTTGTGTTACAGAGGAGGTCAGAGGAAATTCCTCAAGTGGAGAACACAGGTCACCAGGCTAGAACTGAATGTAAACGAAGACTGGAGTACTAAAATTGTGAGTGCATCTGTACATATAAACTGTACATCTTGAATTTTAAAAGTTAGCCTTGTGGGCCAGGCAGTACTTAGTGGTAATGAGCACTTGGTGATTTCACAGAGGATCTAGGTTTGGTTCCTAGAACCCATGTGAAAGCTTATAACCATCTGTAAATCCAGCTCCCACAGGATCTGACAATTGCTCTGGACTCCACACATACTAGACTTGCAGATAGTACACATAGATACATAGAAGAAAACACCCATATATAAATAAGAATAAATCTTAAGATATAAATGCAGCATTATATAGTGTTGTTTATGTTTCTAATATACATAGACCGAGATATTCATAGAGTAGAACAAAGACTGATGGTGACATGGCCACTAATCAAATAAGATGTGTACACTGTACATTAATTAGAACAATATCATATGTGTCAGAGAAATAATTGAGATTCTAGAGAACTGAGAACTGACTAAAAATACATCTGATACTATGTCAACATGAAGGATATGATAAACTCCTAGCAATAAATCAATTTTTAAAAGAAAGACACTTGACAATATGAACAGGAGAAATGGAAAACAAATAGCATGATTATAGATTTAATGGCATATTATATATTAATTTAAAGAACAGTAATTAAATTAAGTGTAAATGAAATGATCCTAACATAAATTAATAAAATAAAATAAAATAAAATGAAAAACAATGATACAGGCAGGTATGGTGACACATGCCTGTAATCCCTATGCTTGGAATGAAAATCCAGAAGAACTGTGAGTTCAAGACCAGCATGGGGAATATACAGTGTGTCACTCTATCAAGAAAAAAAACAAGAATTGGACAAATATAAGTAGCATTAAAAATTAAAGTACATTAACAGCACAAACAATTAAGGTTTAATATGCAAACAATGTTCTAAAGACAATGAACAATTAAGTAGGATTTATAAATGAGCAGAGAGTTGGGGAGAAGATTTGGTCTCTAAAGTGGTTCCACAAAATCACGAAGGCCTGTGTCGATCCTCAACATCCGTGTAAAAAGTTAAGGCGTGAACTGTCTGTAAGCAATCCCTGTGGTAAGGAGGGAGAGACATCTTAGGAGCTTACAAATCAGCAAGTTTAACCAAATCTATAATCTTCAGGTTCAAAATACACACACACACACACACACACACACACACACACACACACACACCACATATGCATGTACATACACATGAAATTATACAGCAATACTGATGATGTTTTAAGGAGAAATAGATAACATTCTAGTCTGATCAGAGCCCTTACAGTCCTCCTTCAATACTGACCAAAGCTAGGCAATCAGAAATGATGCAGAACTTGAGGACTAAATTAATGGTAGAACAGTGCCAGCAGCTGAGGTCCACGCACTTCTTCCAAACACAGTTGATCTAGTCGCTGACAAACAGTTTGTTGCATCACAACTCTGAACACACATTTTAGGAGACCGAAATGTCTTAAATATATTCTTAAATGATTTTTTTTGTATAAGTTCATATCATCCACAAGTGGAATTTTTCATTCTTTATGTGTATGACTATAGTTTCTTAGAGATGTCTACATGTTGTTACTGAGTATCCCAGTACTACTTGAAGAAGAAACGACAAAATACCCAAAGATGCTGTCATATAAATGTTGCAGTAAAAGCTCATGATTGCTACCACCATATATAGTATTAAAATAGATACTATATACAAATATATACAAATATAGTGTTCAAAGATGGTCTGAGATAGTTAGATACATTCCCTCTGTTGGGTGTTCAGAGATGGTCTAAGCTGAGCAGTGGTGGCTCACACCTTTAATCCCAGAACTTGGGAAGAGGCAGAGCCAGGTAAATTTCTGAGTTCAAGGCCAGACTGGTCTACATAATGAGCTCCAGGACAGCCAGGGCTACACAGAGAAACTGTGTCTCAAACAAAACAAAACAAAACAAAACAAAACAAAACAAAAACAAACAAACAAATACAAAGATGGTCTGAGTTATAGTTAGTTAGTTAGATACATTCCCTCTGTTGGGTGTTCAGAGATGGTCTAAGTTATAATTAAATACATTCCCTCTGTTGGGTATTCAGAGATGGACAAAGTTACAGTTAGATACATTCCCTTTGTCAGGTGTTCAGAGATGATATAAATTATGATAGGTACATACCCTTTGTTCTTACGAAATTGAGAAACTGTCATTAAAGAAGTTTGTTTTTCTGCAATTTTTTTCTACATCTACTGAGAGGTTCTTATTTACCATCATTTATTATATTGGACTATCATAGTAATTTACTCATATATGTTAACATCCTTAGATATGCAGTATAAATTGTTTCATCATGGTATATGAACCTTTTAACATGTTGTCGAACTTAGTGTAGATTTCATGTGCTAGAAATATAAATAGGACTTTTGAATCCATGTACCATGCAATATTGGCCAATAAAATGATTTTTCTTAGAGTTCTTTTGTCTAAATTTAGTTTTTGGAATTAAAAAGCAAGTGTGCAATCCTCATGGCAATGGGCAAATGGACATCTTTTTGGTGTGGTGTTGTTTTTATATAAGTCAGGGGCAGAGAAGATGACGGTCCTTTGTTTATTCTAGCTTGGTGCCTGGTTTTGTGGCCCAAGCTGTTTTATGCCTAGGACACATAAAAATAAAATAAAATCCAGGCAGTGCATTGCAGAAGACTAGTGTTCCACTAAGCCGCTTGGTGCAGGTAGACAAAGGCAACCACAGTCCTGCCCTGAACCACAGCAAGAGTGGGCCATAGATAAACAGAGCCCTGCCTACCATGACATCATACAGTGAAGGATGTGAGGAGGAAAGAAGAGACCTACAGACTACCATGCCAACCACAGACCTACCCACCTACACATGGCACAGGCAGACCGTAGATGCTTGCTTGCTTACAGCACAGAAGGATGAGATCATCCAGGGGCTCACCAACCACATGGTCAGCCACCACAGTGTGTGAGTGTGGGGTGGTCAGATGGAACAGAAAGAGAAGTGGAGCAGCTTGAGCATCATGAAGAGAGATAGAACTGGAGACTCAAGGGTGGAGTGAAGTGGCCTATTGTGAATTGCCAGTCCCACTACCTGGGGCAACGGTGAGGTCCCGGCCTGATCTGCCACTGAGGGCAATGTCTGGGTCCATGGCAGAGGCAGGGGTTGGTGTCAATGTTCAAGGCTCATATTACCACTAGAGAACAAGGAGCTGTTCCTGATCTGGGACCATGTGGATGTCCAGGGGCTATGTGGAAGTGCTGACTGTGCCATTTGTGCCACAAGGAAGCAAGGGTACAAATGAAAAGTCCCCTGCCCTTCTCCATCTCTAGCAGTCAGGAAAGCTACCCACTGGATCATGAGTCAGAGAGAGCTGGCCCTGCCTCAACCCCTAGCTGAAGCACTAAGGAGAACAAGCCCTTCACCTCTCCTTAGTGACACAGTAGGACTGGCCATAGTCAACAGGGTAAAAGCTGGCCATGCTATTCATCTGCTGAAATGGCATGGGTGTGCAGGTGGTGCTCCCTGCTTCTGTTCCCCTGGACACTTATAGTAGTTGGAAGATCTAGTTGTAGCACCCACCCAGAGGAGTGGGCTCTGTGCCTCATCTAGGCAGCACAGTGGAGCTGCCCCAGCCCTGGAAGGTTGCAGCAATCCAGAGAGTGGGCCCCATGACTTGACTGGGCAGCACAGCGGAGCTGGCTCTGGAGGCATGGGTGTGGATGAGCCTGCCTGAGAGCATACGAGCAGTAGAGTTGACCCTGCCTCCTGCCAATGGAGGCATTGAGTGGCATAGCAGGAACAGTGCTGGAGAGTTCACCCTGGTGTTGTGGATAAAGGAGAGCTGGCACACTTCCCAACTTGGTTGCTACCCGGGCCCAGAACAGGGCTCTGAACTGGCCCACCCCCAAATCTTCATCACCTGCAAAAAGTTAGAACACATGAAATGGCTGGTCCAAAGCTACAAGATCTCCATGACACGGGGTAGCAATGGGATGACCTGAAGGAGTCCTGGTAAGGATCCAATATTGATCTTGTCATAGAAGCCAGAGACTTTGTATCAGACGAATACCTCATGCAATGAACATTTCCAAGTGAATATGCATAGACAGAGGGGTATATGGTGGGATTCACTATGATATACTACAGCTTCCAATATGAAATATTTTCTATGCTCTCTCTGTCTCTGTTTCTGTCTGTCTGTCTGTCTGTCTGTCTGTCTCTCTCTCTCTCTCTCTCTCTCTGTGTGTGTGTGTGTGTGTGTGTGTGTGTGTGTGTGTGTGTGTGTGCATTTTATTTGGGGGTGAAAGTTGGAAAGTCAAAGGGTATATCTAAGGGGATTTGCTATGGGGTGCATGCTATGAAACTCACTAGGAATTAATAAAAAGTTTAAAATTGTGTGAATTATCACTGACATTTTTGGAAGAATTTGAAGTAGATTGTTTTTAGATCTAATTTTTAACCTTTTGTTTGTATTCATCTGGAAAACCTTCACTGGTACAACTCTGATTCTTGCTACACATAGCCTTCATTTTTGTTTGTTTGTTTGTTTGTTTAATTTTTGTTTTTTTTCGAGACAGGGTTTCTCTGTATAGCCCTGGCTGTCCTGGAACTCACTCTGTAGACCAAGCTGGCCTCGAACTCAGAAATCCACCTGCCTCTGCCTCCTGAGTCCTGGGTTTAAAGGCGTGCGTTGAGCTGTTTCTCTTTCACGACATCTTTAATACTGCGCAGAGTCACTCTTTTAGCAGATCTTGAGTTTACATCTCTGTGCTAAAGGATAATTGTACAGTTAGTTAATTTTAAAGCATGTCTGGTGTGATAGAAGTAAAGTTCAAAATGTTATGAGCATGTCAAGTTAAAAAATGTGGACCTGGTCTTGGGAGCTGAGAGTTTGCTTAAACTAAGAAATGACTGATAGAGTAGGCAGAGAAAGGGAGGAGTGACCTAAGCAGGATGAACTGTGTGGGCAAAGCACTTGAAATGAAAGTAAGTATTTCAAGTTAAACAACTTTTCTTTAAGCTGTTTAACGGTTTTGTTTTGTTTTGTTTTGTTTTGTTTTGTTTTGTTTTGTTTCCCTCAACCTCTTCTATATTCTGTCCTGGCTTTTAATCCCCCTCCTTTTCTGTCCCCTTTCCCAGTCTCCCTCTTTTTTTTCTGTGGTAAATTTTAATTACCTTCTGTTCAAAAGTGGTGGCAAAGCATCTTCAAAGAATAGATTCTCAGAAGCGGCAGCCAACATTAAAACCTCAGCTCTAGAATCTATTATTTGTGAAGGAGGCTTGTTTATTTCTTGCAACTTTTAAATAAACATGTTTTGCATTTATTTAAAATAAACCCATATCAAATATGTTCAATAGGATGATACAAATGGATAACACCTACATTGTAATGAGGATTAGTGGGAGTGTGTGCTAATGCCGGGGAAGCTATAAACATCCAAAAGAACACAGCTACATTTTCACTCATGTATTTAACATTGAACATTAACTATTTGTTCTACTTGGCATTCTCAGATATAGATATAGATATAGATATAGATATAGATAGATATAGATGATATAGATATAGATATAGTTTTACTTAATCCTGACTGAATCAAAATCATCAGATGTCACCATTCTCATGACTAGAGCTTAGAATACTTAAGTAACTCTAGTGACCACACATTTGATAAATGTCCCCTGCCACTAAAACAAAGACTCCCTTCACTTTCTTTTTGAAAATATCATACTGAGTGAGGTAACTCAAACCCATAAGAATATGCATGCTATGTATTTACTGATAAGTAGATGGATATTAGCAAAAAGTACACTACACCCCACAGACCCTAAGAAGTTAAACAAGAAGGACAGACCAAGTGAGGATGCTTCAATCCCACTTAGAAGGGAGAACAATTGAGAGTTCATTTTGGTGGATTTTACCTTTGATGAGTATGAAGTGCCCCTCATATGCCAGAAGGATATTGCTGAAAGGACCCTGATATAGCTGTCTCCTGTGAGGCTTTGACAGTCCCTGACAAATACAGAAGGGGATACTCACAATCATCTATAGGGCAGAACACAGGGTCCCCAATGTAGGAGCTAGAGAGCACCCAAGAGCTGTAGGGGTCTGCAACCCTATAGATGGAACAACAATATGAACTAATCAGAACCCCCAGAGCTCATGTCTCTAGCTGCATATGTATTAGAAGATGGCCTAGTTGGCCATTATTGGGGAAGAAAGGCCCTTGGTCTAGCAATGTTTATATGCCCCAATACAGGAGAATGCCAGGGCCAAGTAGTAGGAGTGGATGGGTAGGGGAGCAGGGCAGGGGAAGGGTATAGGGGACTTATGGGATAACACTTGAAATGTAAATGAAGACATTATCTAATAAGAAAGAAAGAAAGAAAGAAAGAAAGAAAGAAAGAAAGAAAGAAAGAAAGAAAGAAAGAAAGAAGATGGAACACAATAATCGTGGGAGGCAGAGGAATGGAGAGACGTGGGTGCGAGAGGGAGAAGGGGAGAAGGGGAGCAGGATCAGGTGTGGGGAGGAAACAGAAGAAAAGCCCAGAGGGTCAGGAGAATGAATGGAAATATGCAGCTGCCAGGGATGAGGGGCGGGGGTGAGACAAAAACCCTAGAAAACCTCAGAGACTTGGGATGTGAGAGGCTCCCAGGACTCAGTGGGGATGGCTTCAGCTGTAATGCCCAACAGTAGGAAGGTGGAACCTGAAGAGACCACCCTCAGTAAATAGACAGGGACCCCAGTGGAGGGATGAGACCACCAACCCACCTTCAAAAATTTTGACGCTGAATTCTTCCTGTCAAAAAGAAATCCCTGAGTGGGCATCATTTCTGATGCTGTGTTGTGCTTGCAGACAGGAGCTTAGCACAACCATCCTCTGAGCATCCCAGCAGCTAACTGAGACAGTTTCAGATACAGCCAACCATTGGACTGGGATCAGGGACTCCTATGAAAGAGTTAGGGGAAGGATTAAAAGAACTGAAGGGGATGGCAACCCCATAGGAAAACCAACAGTGTCAACTAACCTGAACCCCTGGAATATTCCAGAGGCTAAGCCACCAACTAAAGAGCATACATGAGCTGGTCTGAGGCCCCAGGCACATACATGGCAGAGGGCTGCCTTGTCTGTTCTCAGTGGGAGAAGAGGTGCCTAAGCCTGTAGGAAGTGGGATGCCTGGAGGCGGGAGCACCCACTCAGAGGTAAAGGGGAGGGGAGATGCAGGGGGTACCAGGAAGTAGGAAACACTTGAGGTGTAAATAAATAAAATAATTAATTTAAAAAATTGTATTCTTTGGTCTGAGATTTAACTCAGTTATATAGAATTTACCCCGCATTTTAAGAACTCCAAATTTTGGAACACAGGACTTTCAAGGTAGGAGCAAGAGAAAGTACCCAAGGAGCTGAAGGGGTCTTCAACCCTA
>LR750061.1:413645-494767 GCA_902729485.2 Mus minutoides
CCCCTTGGTCATACAGACTCTATATGCCCCAGAACAGGGGAATGCCAGGGCCATTACGTGGGAGGGGGTGGGTAGGGGAGCAGGGCGGGGACGCGGGAGGGTAAGGGAAAATTTCTGGATAACATGTGAAATGTAAATGAAGAAAATATCTAATAAAGAGAGGAAAGAAAAAAAAAGAACTCCAAATTTAATTTTTATCTTTTATGTGATAATAATAATGAATATTCTTCATTACACACCATAAATATTATTACCTTTTGTGTGCTATAATTATTTATATGCTGAGAATAAGCCAAAAAACAATCACATGATTTTGCAAATTATTATCAGTTACATTACAAAGCCTATTTACTAATAAAGACAAATGACTGAGAGAAAAATGTTAAAGAGAATAAGTTGTCAAAAACTGAGACATTTTGTTTTGAATTCCTGAGACTTAACTGTTTTTGTCAATACGATATGATAATGTTAATCATTTCCTGGGAACAGATAAGTCTCCCACAAATAATAAAGTAGATCAACACAGCTGCAGTGAGCCAGTGCTAGTCATCTCAGCCGTGTACCACTCTCCTGTCCCTTCTCTCCTCCTGGCTAGTCATCTCAGCCGTGTACCACTCTCCTGTCCCTTCTCTCCTCCTGGCTAATCATCTCAGCCGTGTACCACTCTCCTGTCCCTTCTCTCCTCCCGGCTAGTCATCTCAGCCTTGTACCACTCTCCTGTCCCTTCTCTTCTCCTGGCTAGTCACCTCAGCCGTGTACCACTCTCCTGTCCCTTCTCTCCTCCTGGCTAGTCATCTCAGCCATGTACCACTCTCCTGTCCCTTCTCTCCTCCTGGGGCTGCTGAAACAGTGCTGCCTCCCTTAACATGGGTCAATGGATGAAAAGGTTAGTAAGAGATTGTGTTCATTAAGTCTTAGTCCACATGTCTCTGATGGCCTGTGTTAAGTCATAATATACTACACGCTGTAATCACATGAGAAAGTGAAGGGTAACATTAAAAAGTAACAGGGTCTCCAGACACTCTGAAGACAGTGCTAGCCTAAAGTGGGTACCGGTCTTATGAGGTGTTTTCCCTTGTGCTCAACTTCTGAGTTCCCAACAGTGTAAATCAATAATCCAGAGCCTTACTACAGCCAGCTCCATTGCTTGGAAGGCTCTTCCTGTCTCCTTCCCATGCTCCTAAGATACTATCAATTAGCCAATTCATTTTTTGGCCTCCAGTTCTATCTTTCTTCCTTTAATTGAAGAGTCAGAGGTAATGCCAAATTCTAGAGACTGCAGACAGTTTTCCTCAAAATGCCTGCCATTTTCCCGTAATGATTGAATAGGAGGAAACTGATTCTATTTGCTCAGCATTGGGCAATGCAGATTGGCTTCTGTTGCAGAGATGTCAAGCCAAAAGGTTGTTGTAGTATTTCACTGGAAAATACTTTCTAGCTTCCATAGTAGAGGAGTTGATGCCTTTCTCCAGGAACTCAGGTGGTCCAAGCAAAAAAATTAGGACATTCAGGTTTGAATTGTTCATTCAATGTGGACTGCCTCTGCTGAAGAACTACAATCTTATATGAGGCAGCTACCTTCAATTTAGGGAAGCTCTTGAACATGATCTCAGATATAAGCCATCAATAGCCATACTGTTTCTGACTCGATGAAGCCATTGTTCCCCAACAGGAAGTACAGAAGAGCTCAGTTTTCTATATCCCAATATGCACTAGATGTTTTCTCTCCTCTCTATGCACAGCTATTAAATATGAGTCTCTAAATTAACAAGTGTAGATCTAGAAAATAATTGTAGCCTGGTGATGGTGATACACACCTTTAGTTCCAATACTTGGGAGACAGAGTCAGATAGATCTCTGAGGCCATCCTGGTCAGCCGAGCTAGTTCCAGAACAGGGTACATACACAGAGAATCACTGTCTTGAAAAGAAAGAAAGAAAGAAAGAAAGAAAGAAAGAAAGAAAGAAAGAAAGAAAGAAAGAAAGAAAGAAAGAAAGAAAGGGAAGGAGGGAGGGAGGGAGAAGAAAGAAAGAAAGAAAGAAAGAAAGAAAGAAAGAAAGAAAGAAAGAAAGAAAGAAAGAAAGAAAGAGGGAGGGAGAAGAAAGAAACAAAGAAAGGAAAGAAAGGAAAGAAAGAAAGAAAGAAAGAAAGAAAGAAAGAAAGAAAGAAAGAAAGAAAGGTTAATATATAATATATATTTTATATTGCATATTATACATATAGTGAGATTGCAATTTAATTTTTAAAATCACAGGGAATGAAAGAAAGAATTTTTTTCTGTTAAAAGTGTAGTTTTTATAAACAACACTGTGGTTTATGTATTCATGTTAAAACTTTATATTTTATAATATATAATGCAAATTTAAACCATAATGCACATGAATTTTATTGGCACTGTATTATACATATTTGATTTTCCCCCAAATATTTGAACTTGTCTGTCAAATAACAACTCAAACATTACGTATAAAACTTCATTCATCATTTTCCTTTATTAAATCTACTTCCTTCTCAATCTTCTCTTGTTCTGAATAAGGAAAGATTTGTTAGGGAAACTGTTAATGCCCAGGTAGACTGCAAGACTAGATAGAATGTTAAAGCCTCGGTAACTGTTACATGTCTAGCCCAGCATTTTGTGCTTCTGTGTTTTTACTAGTGTTATAAGGAAACTTTCTCAAATGTTGTTTCTGCTCTTACTGGGAAATTCTCTCATGCCCCAGTTGATTACGTATTCTGTTATGGTCTGTGCTTTGGTGTTCTTGGAAACAAATCACAACAGAAGTCAGTTAGGACTGCTTTGAATAGTTAGCTACAATAAGCTTGGAACTGAACCAACTACTATGAAGCACTTCCTGCACCTGTGTATGAGTTTTTATAATTTTTGCTTTTACAAGCCGCTTCTGGGATGGACCCCAACACAAGAGAGTCACCTGTACCAATTTAAGAAACTATTTGGAATAAGACTTCCATTTTGAGTAGGTATCCAGTAAAGTTTAAGTTCTGAAGACATCCCTGGGAACTGACATTCTTCTTGGCTGAGACATGTACATAAGTAACTGACATCCTGGTTGGAAAGTTAAGATATAAATTAGTCAAGGCCAGTCCCCTGTCACAGTTGAATACTCTAGCCAATGGGGGCAGGATAAGTGCACAATAAAGACATTTTTCTGAGGAAATTCTGTATCCTTAAATCCTGATTGATGATATTACTAGGCACAGATGTTTGTGGCTTAAAACCTCTATAGGATTCTAGCTGGGGCCATCTCCCAAGTCTAGTCTACCGCCCTGATCAATCAGTCTTAGGATGTAGTGTTCAATAAACCAACACTATTTGTTTATGATCAATGTCTGGGTGGTTTGTGCAATGACCCCAACAGAAATTACCATCACAGCTTGTATGCTCGCCTGTACCAGTTACTCCTGACTGTTCTCCTGTGTGAGTCCTATAGTGCCCTTTTCCTCTCTAATATGCTTAACAGTCTATGAGTCCTTACCATTCTGTTTAATTTTCACATGACTAATTTCTTTGTATTTAGTTTTCTCACGAACTAATTTAATCTTATTTTAGAAAAAGTCTCAGTTCAGACCTGTCTGGGACTTTCTGTACAGCCTAGACTAGTCTTAAACTCATAGACCTTCCAGTTCAAGCTTCCTGATGGTTGGGATGATATGCACCCACCATCACACATGGCTGTAGTTTTCTTTCATAATAGGGATGATGCTTCTAAGAACAAAATGTGATGGTGACATGTGTTTTTGAAACATTTGACATACCTCCCTTTTTAGAAAAAAAATACTGACAATTTGGCATGTAATATTTGAACCCTTGTATGACAACACTGAACTTCATCTTCTCTCAACTCCTCTCGTCTTCTCAAGTACGTCCTACTGTAGACACAGAACTGAGGTGACTTGAACTGCCTGCCATCCATCCATCTCTTTTATTTTGTAGGTGTGTGTCAAGCTATTCTTTTTCTTATATACTTGAGATGATAATTAAAGTTGACCAAAAATAGAAGATACAAATATTGGCAGTAGCACTCATTGCTACTTTCTACAGCTCATCAAAACATACCTTTCCCAAATTCTCTGTGCTTCTCTGCCTTCACTTGTGACTCAGGGTCTTGGCTTTTTCCCTGTCACTCAAGAGCAGTAACCAGCAGAGTTCAATTAGGGGTAGAATCTGAGAGTTTTATTGCTTGGAGCATGGAGAGATCAATAGTTCAAACCTGGCCTCACTTGGAAATATGTTCAAACACTTGTTCAAGAGGTTTCGAAGTCCTAACTTTTGGAAACAGATCATAGAGTGTGAGGGAACCTTCGCAAGGAGTGAGTCTTTTCCCAAGGATGCCACCATCTTTTCTTGTCTCTCTCTTCAAACACTCATTCTATCCTAGGCATCTACTTTGTTCTATCTCTTACCTACCTGTCTGCCCATTGAGTCTATCTCATACCTATCCAACCTCATTTTTAATTTTCTTCCATCTGTAGAGGTATTTTCATCCAGCAGTTCAGCTGCTCTGGTAAGGGATCACACCCAAAGACCTTCTAGGTCTGTGTGACCCAGCTGGAATACAGACACACCTTTATTTCCAGGAGACAGAGACAAGCAGATCTCTTAGCTTAAGGCCAGCCTAGTACAGACTAAGTTTCAAGTAAAGAAAAATGTTAGGTCCAAGCATAGTGATACATTCCTTTAATCCCAGCTCTGAAAATAAAGGCCTGTAGATCTCTGAGTTCTAGTCAGCAAGTATAATTGAGTCAGTAAGTTGAGTGGCAGTGCAGGGGAGTCGAGTTTATGGCATTTCAATTGGTGGAGTTCAGAAGTAGTTTTTACAGAGAGAAAGAGAGGGAGAGAGAGAGAGAGAGAGAGAGAGAGAGAGAGAGAGAGAGAGAGAGGAAGGCAGAGACAGAGAGATAGAGAGAACAATATTCAAGTCAGATATGTGAAATAGATAAGCCAAAGCAGATTTCCTGATACATCACTCATATTATCATCGAAAGATTGTCTTTATGTCATTTAAAGATGCATTTTAATATGTTTTTGTTAAAATTTGTATGCAATATATTTTGATCATATTTTTTCTCTTCCCTGAACTTCTCCTAGATCTTCTCCATCTCCCTACCCACACCGCTGGGAAAGAGGAAATCAGTTTTCTACAATAGAATGACCTTGGGTATATGGACCAGAATCCATGGATGTCCCCAGGCCAGTAGTAATGGCCAACACAAAAAGGGTTCCGTCTTTTTTTATGTGCTTTTGCTTGGTTTGATAAAGATGAGTGTGAGGCTGAATAGCCAAGCATTACTGACCAGGCTGATAACTCAACCTATACCAGTCTACATCTTTTGAACACCAGGTGGCAGTAAGTGCAATGTTTATCAAAGATGAGGAAGGCAAGTTTGAACATCATGAATTCAAAATACATACTGTAGAATTTTGAGTTTGGCACATTTACATATGATTAAAAAATGTTAGCTTGCAGTAATTTTTTGAATGTTTACCTAACTACTGTAATATATCACGTAAGTTCGAGTTGCTAGAATTTCTGTTCTATTTAATTTTTAATTGACAATTAAGAATTGTAAGTCTGTATATGAAGGTAAAAATATAACATTTTGATGTGTTTATACTTGAGATGTCATAGTAATTAAACAATCTATTTTCATATATGTATATGAGTACATATATATGTTGTATATTGTCTGTTATATATATATATATATATATATATATATATATATATATATATATATGATTATTTACATTAGTAACAAAATACTTCTGATCATATCCTCTAAAGTCAAGGTCTTATTCATTTCTATGACTTCCATTCTATTAAGTATCCTTTCATGACATCTTTTAACTTCTACCAAATCACATTTCAGTGAAATTTTACTTAATTTTATTTTAATTCAGAATGTTGCATATATTAATAAAAAGAAAGAAAAGAGCTGAGGAATAAAATACCTTGATATAAATTAGTACAAGTGTTCCCATTTATATAGGAAAGAACTAAAATAAATAGACATTAAGGGACCTATCAGAGACAATCGAGGGACCAGAAAACGGCTTAGGTACTCTGCACACCACATTCTACTGTGTAATTTCCTTTGACATATTTAACTTCAGTCAACAGGTATATTTGTGAATAAATGAGCTGATGACAAGTTTATGTGTTTATAGTTTACTTTGTTCTTTTAAAGATATCAGATTCTATTTTCAATTCAGGTAATACTGTCTGGATGCATACATTGTCCTTAACGAGACAGAATGACACACTTCCCTATTTTCAATTCAGGTAATACTGTCTGGATGCATACATTGTCCTTAAAGAGACAGAATGGCACACTCCCCTCTGGCAATAACATAGCCTGCCACTAAGTGCATGTTCCAGAAGCAAGCTGTCCGAGTCAGGAGATAGCCTCTCCATCCTGTGCCTTCCAAAGAGACTATTAAGTCTAAGGTCTTCTGTTTGAAGAATACCACCTGGGGGAAAAGATGTCTGCAAGACTTTTTGTATGGAAAAAAAAATAATCCAACAACATTTATAAAAATAATTCCAGTTACTAACAACTAAAATGAAGTTGAGCACAGGGAGTCATCTTCAGGAAACTCTGACCTCTGGGAAACAGCCACCAAAATCCCCAAACAGACCAGTTTCAAATGACATAATAGTCAAGTTCACTCTGAATGGATCATGAGATAACCAGATCCTAACATTCCTTAGTGGGTTTTGGTTGTTGTTGTTTGTGGTGGTGGTTTGGTTTGGTTTGGTTTGGTTTGGGTTAGGTTGGGTTGGGTTGGGTTGGGTTTTTTGTTTTGTTTTTCTGTTTTGTTTTTTTGTTTTATTTTTGCTGTTCCATCTCTCTGGCTGCCTTATCAGGAAAATGAAATCACTAATCTGCTTGGATTTGGTATATGCATTCTTCATCTCTTTCATATCTACAAAACCATACTTGTCTGCTAGCTCCTTAAAAGACTGACTCCATTTAGGTTGACTGACTATGACGTTAAACTAAACTGTTGGAACACTGACTAACAGGAAGACAAAAATATAGAGGGGTTCTGACTTCTGTCAGGCCTGATAAACCTTAGTTGCCAGCCAATGGTTCTAGCTTCCCAGGTTTCAAAGTCTCAATATCTGATTAATTTCACCCTCCTCAATAGCTTTAGCTTACTTCCTTGTAAAACATATCAATGCCTTTAGAGGAATGAATATTTTAGAGAATGCCTTTTTGCTCTGGAACAGAAATAGCTAATGATCAAAAGAGCCATGTTACTTGTACTGACCAATGCGATTTTGACTGTTACTTTGCAGCTGGAACCCCCATCCTTCTCCATCCCTTCTTCTTCCATACCTTGTTCATAAACCACAGTACCACCTCAGTGCAGAGGCTCTGTACTAGATAAATAGAATCTGTAATGTTCAGGTGACCACCTGACTTTGTTCCAAATAAAATCTTTTCATTCTGCTGACCTCAAGCTGAACTTTCAATTGATGATTTCCATGAGTGTGAAAGGTCCAAGAGTACTGGACTCTGTCTCCTTACCACAAGTCTTTCTTCAGACTTGGCTTCTGGTACCAGTCATCTACTGGTCATCTACATTTCTCTGCGATTTTTTTTTTTAAATTTAGGAACTTAAATGAAGTTCAGGGTAGGATCTCTGGGCATCTCTCTTCTTGATTTTTGCTGAAACTATGTCCATCCAAGCTATGTTCTGCTTTTTCTCTGTGAGAATTAGCAGTAAACTGTTTTCTCTGTCCTTGTTAATAAATGGGCATCATGTTTCATCATCTTTGACAGAAGGGTTGAGTCTCAAAAGGTTCAATATTACATATCAGTGAGGAACCTAAAAAGATTTTATTCCAGCCAGTCTAGTATAAACACTTTTGAAAAGTGTAGTTGTCTCTTGGTTTCTAATTCAGTTCTTCCTTGAATGTGACCATTCAGTTGTAGTATGTCTCTAACAAGAATATGTGGAAGCAAATAAGTTTAAAGAGGAGACACTTATGCTTCTAGCTATGGCACTAAAGCATTGACAGGGCTATTGGACCTTGGTATCTGACTAGCAGCTATCTGGTAGAAGTTTTCAACAGAAGAATATTTTTGCCAAATTTGCAGCACATCTGGAATATGCACATAAAGGCTGTCACCTGGCACATCTCACAAGGCATATAGTAATTAGCTTCTCATTACAAGAAAGAGAGAGAGAGAGAGAGAGAGAGAGAGAGAGAGAGAGAGAACAAGGAAGGAAGGAAGGAAAGAAGGAAGGAAAGAAGGAAGGAAGGAAGGAAGGAAGGAAGGAAGGAAGGAAGGAAGGAAGGAAGGAAGGAAGGAAGCATCAATTCAAGAGCTCCTAAGGGATCCTTTGGGAACATGAATTAAAGTTCAGTACTTTTATCAATAATCTCTGTGAACAAAACTAAAAGCTAGTGTGTGTGTCTTGATTAGTGGACACACATATGCTCCACAATGTGTATATGAGGTTCAGAAGACAAAACTTCTGATCCAGTTCTTTTCTTTGTCAAGTGAGTCTGAGGAGGCATAACCCAGGTCCCCAACTGTATCTGCTGATCCATCTGGATAGCTCCACTTTTCTGAATATTTGTATAAAAACACTCTAACCACTCATGTATTATTATTTTATAATATTCTATAATTTACTGTTCATTAAATGGCACATTCTTAGAAAGCTCTGGTGGCAAATAAGTTAATTTAAATGTTTCCAAAACAAGTTCCAAGTTAAATGTGTGATCTTCTATACAAACTTTTAATTACATTCTGCTTTAAAGAAATCTGATATGCTAGTAAGGTATTTACTCCTAAATTTGATCGCTAATCCTATAAGGGGGCTGAAGAAAGATGAAGAGAAACAGAGACTCTATGTTTCTTTTTAATTCCTTCTCCCAGCTATTTAAGTTTGATTCTTATTTTAAAATGAAGAGCATAATATAAATGTAGTTTTTTAAATGACATTAAAACTAAATATATACCAAAATTAAACCCACAATCACATAGATCTAAGAATTTGAAAAACTCATGATATTAAAGATGCCCTTGTTATTAAATCATAGGAAATTGTGCTGTGGGGTTATTTAAATGATAAACTTCATACTTAGCAATAAAATGACTCCCAGTGACATACAGATATGCCCATAAATCAGCCTTCCCTCAGCTCACATCAGAGAAATTCCTCCTTGCAGCTGATGGGGTGGTAATTAACACAGAGACTGGAAACTGTGCAGAGACTGATAGACTGATAGACACTGAAGCTCTCTTTCCTAAATGAGATGTCATCATAGAAATCATCAAACCCTTTCCCTGGAGGTTTAGCAATCTCTGTGGAAGAGTAGGTAGGAAGATTGTAGGATCCAGAGGTGATGGATGGCAAGAAGGACACAATGTCTTCAAGATAGAAGACTGACACGCAAATGAACTCACAGACTGGGACAGCATGCACACGACCTGTATAAGTTCAAGCCAGATGAGGTCCCAGTACTGAGAGCGGATATTGGACACAAGGTCCCACCCCTAACCAATAACACATTTGCAAATGATATGCAATGCAAAAAAGAAAATCATTGTGCATATCAACCACACTTCAGGGCAGGGCCCATATCTAAAAGTAGTTAGTCAAAACAAAATAAATTCCACTATTTTTTCCCCTCAGAACTTTGTGTTTCATTTTTGTTTGTTTGTTTGTTTGCTTGATTTATTTTGTTATTAGTCTTTTGTGCTTTTTTTTTTTTGTTTTAGCTTTCTTTTCATGGGTTATATTTGGTTTTTGGTTTTTGGTTTTTGGTTTTTGGCTGGGTAGGGAGTTGGGAGTGACCTGTGAGGAGCTGGGAAATGGGAAAGGACATGATCAAAATATGCTTATAAAATATAATTATATAATTATAAATAAATAAATAAATTTAATACTTAGAATGTAAGAACTTTCAAGCAAGTTCACAGCCATACTTCTAAAATTTGGATCACTGGGTTTGTTGTAGAATCCTTGGCTTCACTTAAGTCACAAATTTATGAAGAACTCAAGCCAGATACTGCAAATACAGAAATATTGAGATCAATGTATCCTCTTTCTCGAGCATTCATTGATTTTATAAGATGGTATCACATAGATCTGAGACTGGCCTTGGAGCTCATTACATTCCCTAATGGGTGACCTTGAACTTCTAATCATCCCCCTCCTCTCTGCTAAGTCAGGGAAATATGGGTGTGTTCTACAATGCCCAATTTCTGTCTTGTTGAAGACTGACCCCACACTCCATGCATGCACGACTAGCCTTTTACTGTCTGGGCTGCACCATCACACCTTGTTTCATTTTTCTTTTGTTCTGTTTTCTTGCTCTTCTGTCATGATGCCCATATTTTCTTTTATTGTGGAAAGGAGACATATTGCAGAATTTTATGTCCTTACCTTGATAACAGTGTTTTGTTTTTTCTGGGTCTATTCCTATCTACTGATGTTTGTAATGGCCTTGGCTCATATTCACTTCTCTGTGCAGATGGCAAATCTTGTATATTATTGGATGCTACTCAATGTGAATTTCACATTATTAGATGCATTTTAATGGTGGATATTATCCTAGCTACCTTGTAAGTAAATCAAAATTGGTTGGTTCCTTTTAAGACATGCTTTTAAATGTCAAGTTCAGTACATCAACTTGCAACTATTCGCACTTTTAAGATAAATCCTTCTTAGGAATTGACCCAGTATTTCTCCTGGGTAAAACATCACCAGCTCTTGGTGGTGTGTGGGGATTCCTTAACCTGCTGCTTAGTGCTAGCTCTGTCTTTCGCCTTGGGTACTGCTGTTCTCATGTAATGTTAGATCAGTCAAAGCTTCCAGGGCACTGGGCTCCTGATCTCTGATGTGCTAGGCAGGCTTCCTCCTCCTGGTGTTCCATCACATTACTTCTCTCTGCTAAGACAAGCTCAACTTGCTACTTTCTTCTTTCATTTGGTGGTCCCATACTTCTGAGCAGTGGCTTGGAAACTACCTTCTTAGAATAAGCAGATCCATCTTGTGTATTATGTTTCATAATGTCTGAAAACTAATGATTTGTATAATTTCCCCTTTTGTTTAGCTTGAGACTTCTTCATGCATTGGTAATAGTATTTTTCATCCAAAACTACTCTACCAGAAGGTCGTTAAGGTTATGAAAAGCATGCCTGAGGACTCATCCCATTTGCCCTATGTACGTGAAGAATTCATACTGAGCAATTAAGAAATGTTTATACTATCTAAATATCAACTGCATGAAAAAGCAAAGCATATTTACTTTCTTGACAGGAGTCAAGAAATGCACACCATGTCAAACTAGACCAGAAAAACACTAGATGCTGACACAGCTGGGATTCCACTTTTCCTTAGTTGTTATAATTTGTATTATTTGTCTAGTTTAACACATCAGCAGCTTATGTCTGACATTCATCGATGAATCTCATGTAAAATGCTAAATAAAATCACCATGTTCTGCTTTGTTCGATGGCTATTCCTAGTTGTCAACTAGACTAGTTCTGGAATGAACCACAGCCCAGAAATGAAGGGCACACCTGTGATCCACATCTTGAGGTTAGAAGACTCAGGCTCCTACCCTGACCTTGACATGGAAATCTTGAGGCATCGTCGCCATGAAAAGCTTAGGCCCAGGCAAGGTAGTTCACACCTTTAATTCCAAGAGGCAAGCAGATCTTTGAGTTCAAGGCCAGCCTGGGACAAAGTAAGGTCCACCATATTCAGCTGTGGTGGCACACGCCTTTAATCTGGGCAACATCTTCTGCTGGAGTCCTACATAAGGACATTGGAAGAAGGAAGACTCACTCTTTGCCTGCTTGCGCTTCATTGCCAGCACATCTGTTGGAACCTCCCTCTTCAGGAGTCCAGCTTAGACAGAAGATGAACTGAAACAACTAGCCTCATGGGATGGGGAACATGTAGATTCTTGGATTTCCCATATACAGCTGCCTATTGTTGGGTTAGTTGAACTATAGACTGTAAGTCATTA
The DNA here is from genome assembly GCA_902729485.2 of Mus minutoides. Classification (NCBI taxonomy): domain Eukaryota; kingdom Metazoa; phylum Chordata; class Mammalia; order Rodentia; family Muridae; genus Mus; species Mus minutoides. The sequence continues at coordinate 425,666 of LR750061.1, forward strand.
CAATAAATTCCCTTTATAGAGACATTCCAAAAGTTCTGTGACTCTAGAGAACCCCAATACACTTTTCTTTGTATATATACACTCAGCAGCAAAACAGTAATTGTTGTTTATCTTTTCACTTCCACAAAAGCAAATTTCTACCTTACCTGTCCTCCTTAAGTAATAATATTGACAGTCTCGACAGTCTTGGGTACAACCTACTGTTACAGTAATTGTCTAGCATCTGTATGACTTTATTGTGATCTCTCTCTCTCTCTCACATGTACTGAATATTAAAATGTAATTTTGTAAGAATTTTAATTAGGAAAAAACTCAATATTATTGTATTTTATTTTTAATAGTACTGTTATTTCTATATTAAAACAATATCACAAAACTATGCTTACTTTCTGATTTTTCATGTGTGCACATGATAGGCACTGATTTATACACATAGATACCTCACATGTTTCTAACAGAATCACAGAAGAGTGGTTTTTATAATTCTTAGTAACTTAGTGGTCACTGGTTGATCAACCAGGTGTTCTCTGCCTTTCGTAATTCAAACTTAACCCAAACTTTGTCTAAGGTATTCTCCACAATGTCTGCATGTAACACCACTCTGAGTGGCAAATTCTCAGCATACACTGTGATGTTCAAAAGAATATTCAAGGAGAATGGTCTTCATGTTTAAACAGACAAAAATTATATGGCTGACAAAAATGTAAGAATCACATAATATAGGTTAATAGTATATTACAGGATAGTTGAGAAACAAAATGGTAAATAAAGAGTTGAAAGATAAAAAGAATTAAGAAAAATAATGAATTATGTTCACCATGCCTTTATGAGTAATCATCAAAAATATTTCATCAAATTCTTTAGACAAACAAAAGAAGATTTTTGTCTTTAACAAACTCTTACAGAGCTGATGTGCCCTGGGAAGAGTGTGTGCTGTTAATGGATGCTTTAAAAAGAAAAGTGAGAAAGAAATAGGCAACCCAGTTGACGTGATCATACTTTAGTTTTAAGAAAAAGGCAAAAATACATGAAAGAAAGAATTTATAATTTATACCTTGTTTATGATAAGCTTTTCTACTATGAAAAAGCTTGTGTTAGAAAATATGATTAGACAAACTCAAAGCCTGAATGAAATGCTTGCAAAACACATATCTGATAAGGAACCTTTAGCTGCAATGTACCAAGAACTCTTAGAATACAAGAACACATTAACCTGATTAAAGAACCTGTCAGAGAACTTTGCAGACACCACACTGCACCATAGTTGGGGAGATGCAGATCAGATGTTGACCTCTGTTGTCAACAGTATAACTGAGATGCAACCTCACATCTCTTCTAACTGCTGAAATCTGTAACACTGACACATACAACACCAGCAGAGATGTTGGCAGGAACTCTCAGCCATGGCCAGTGAGGAAAACAAAGACTTGGACTCACTGGAATAGGTTGCCATTTTCTTGCATATTTAATCTCTCTGATGATACAATTTAATGATAGTATTCTTGGTATTTACTGAAAGGAATTGAAATGTTATGTACACACACACACACACACGTATTTATAGATGCTTTACTCAAAATTCCCAATACTGGAAAGTAATGAAGAGATGGAATAGTCAGCTATGGTAGATCTAGATTATGGAATTAAAGATGTTGGTAATCAAAGGATTCTCTGCATGCCTAGGAACAAGAAACCTGTAAGAAATCCTCCTGTATCCTCTCACTGATGCTACGAATCTAAAATTTCTCTACAGTTAGAATTGTTTTAAAAAAATACATTATGTTTTTTATTGAACTCTTCCCACATCTGAAATCATCCAGGTAAAAGGTGACTACTTTTCTAACACACAGTTCTAAGAATTACTGTCAAGTGATTTTTTTCCAGAGAGCTATCTCCAAAATTAAAGGTTTTTAAAAATTATTTATTTTATGTTTATAAATACACTGTAGCTGCCTTCAGACACACCAGAAGGGGGCATCAGATCCCATTACAGATGGTTGTGAGCCACCATGTGGTTTCTGGGAATTGAACTCAGGACCTCTGGAAGAGCAGACAGTGCTCTTAACCACTGAGCTATCTCTCCAGCCCCCCAAATTAAAGGGTTTGTACACACTTTGTAGCACATTTTTTGCCTTTCAAGGGTGTAGTATTAAAGTCCCTCTTTCCTCCAGCACAGCAGGCCATGTAGATGTGGTGCTTCGAACTGTGGATATTGAACTTATGCTTCACTTCCCCGGGGTGGGGGAGACGATTGGCACAGTATTGCAGAAAAAGCCCTGCCCATCAAGCTGATCTGACCTGCCCAGAACTTTCTGAAAGCTGGGTCATGAAGTCCATCCACCAAGTATCAGAATCTGCCATCCTCTGATGTCTTCCTTCCGAAGATTGTTGTTGTGTCTCTGCCATTGCTTCCCCTGCCAAGTTTGTGCAGAACACAACACACACACACACACACACACACACACACACACACACACACACACACCAAGAACAATTTCTTTCCACAGCCCCTGAACTACTCTCTGAAATTCACCGTCCTTGGGGTAGATTGCATATCCTGGTGAGTCTAGGAAAATCTTAACCAAGTCTTCCTCCCCGTCTAGACCAGCCTCTACAGTCTAGTCAAACTTCAAAAAGAAGTATGCACTCTTTGTCTATCTAGAAGACTGCACACTTGCTTATAAAAAAGCAGGAAAAGGACACAGCCTAAAAATCGGTTCTGAGCATTACTACCTAGCTCTGCCAAGGGCAAACCCCAAAGGAGGGAACAGCGTCCTGCAGGCAGGGAGGCACCTGGAGGACAATGCTTTGTACACTCTCCCCAAGCTCCAACCCTTTGTCATTCTTCTCTGCCTTGGAGTTTTTCTGGACTCAGCCGAGAAGCCACATAAAGTGGCTTCTCGGAAACATTAGCAGATTGCACTGAACTGGAGGATAGGAAGGAGCTAGAGGGAGGTGGGGCGAGGTGATGGAAGGGCCTTTTTAGCTGCCCGCCACACTGGCGCACACTCGCACACACCCCACCCAGCGAGGTGGCCTTGGGTGAGAGGCTGTGCGACCCACCTCCTGTCCCTTCTTCTAGCGCACAGTATAGAGGTTGCCGCATCTCCAGCATCGCCGCGCCCAATCTCCAAGTCTCCGCCCTGCATCGTCTAACGGGCGGGAGGAGGGAGCTAGGGGTGGGGACCCGAGAGCTCAGGGAGCATCCAGGAGGCCTAGCAACGCGGTTGGCAGCCGAGGGCGGGGTCGCTTCATCCTGGGCAGACTGGAAACAGACTCCGTGCAGGCCTCGCCTGCGCTCCACTTTCGACTCTAGCCTTTTCAATCCTGCCCACTGCGCAGGCTGGTATGGTCTAGCCTGGGTATCCGGGACTCCGTAGTAGCAGGCACTCTGAGCAACAGGATTTCAAAGAAAGAAGCAGAGGCAAGAAAGAAGCCTGGGAAGAGAGGAGGACTTCCCTTGGATCAGATTCCGCAGGTGCACGCACCGGGTGGGCATGATCCGTGGGGCCAGGTCAGTGTAAACCTTTTTTTTTTCAACCTCTTGCTACTCCCGCGAGTGTGGAAGAAAGCGGACCTAAAGTCCCTTTGCCTCCTTTCAACTGCCACACCCACCTGTGTCCGTTTCACAAACTCGAAATTAGCCACCAAGTATTGAGCCACCAGGAATTCAAGGGGGCTGAAAGAGGTGGGGGGTGGGTGGTCAGCAGAGAATGAGAGCCAACTATTTCAACCGGAAAGCTACGCCCCCCCCCCCAACACACACACACAACACACCCTTGCGGCTTCGGCTCCTACCAGTTCTGCAATATACACAAAGGTAGAGATGCTTAATAGTCTGTTATTTCTTTTCCGTCTACTCCAGCAGAGATGTTACATGGTTCTCAGGACCAGGGCCAGCTTATGCTTTTTGACTAGTAAAAAGGCATGTGTTTTAGAGCGAGTGTCTGCAAAGATAAACACGCAAACCCAGCCTTGCTGACTTATTCTAGGAAAGATCAGAAAAGCTACGCATCCCGGAGAACTAATAGGCAAATAAGTGACCAGCCCCTTTCTTAACTGTTTGCTTGTTTGTTTGTTTGTTTGTTTGTTTGTTTGTTTGTTTTTCAGGCCAACAAGCCCTTAATAATGAAACTTAAAAGTTTTAGTTCATTTTAATTTGGTATATTGTACAACTGAATATCATGAACTCTCTAAGGGTGAATTTTTTTTCTTTGCGTGTTTGTGTGTGTGTGTGTGTGTGTGTGTGTGTGTGTGTGTGTGTATGTGTGCTCCAAACAAGATCAATCAACCAACCAACCAACCAACCAACCAAATAAACAAACTAAAGCCAGTTTTTAAAATCATAGCAAAAAGTTTTACAAGGCTTTCTTTTCTTTTTCTTTTTCCAAGTTTTAGAGCCCATAGTAAATTATCTTAATCCAACAGCAATTTTGACAGAACCAAAATTGGGGCTTTTTTTTTTCCTCAAAGCAAACTTAGAAAAGATAAAGACCAAATTTATATATGCTTTTACACAAATGATGGGATTTTTGGTTGCCGACTGTGAGTCGCTGTTGGAGGCAGGGTCTTTTCTGCCTAGAAACATTTTTTTTTTTCCTAGCTCCATTCCCTGTACACAGGAGAAAGAGATATCCTTTCTTTCTGTTTTTGCCATTTTCACGTATTTAAGTTTGAGTTTTCATTCTTACAATTTAAAATAAATGGAATTTCTTTCATGTAAAATCTTCTTTTATCTGATTTCTATGTATGATATTACCATGATTGTTAGACTAACTCATTCACTACAAGATGCCAGGCAAAATATGGCGTTTGATATAATGGAACATAGACAAACTGTTTAGACCACTGATGCCAATTTTGTTTATGGTAACTTTTTAAAAGCAACTACAGTTGTTTAAAGGAGGGTTCCCTTTTAGAAGTAAGCCACTGTGTAGTCAGTACACAATGACATACTTCACAGAAGCTTGGGTGTGCATAAAGTGTGCCTGGAGCTCTGTGATGCAGAACTAGGCTTTCGGTGTACCTGATGCTGCGAAGAAGAGAGCTGAGTCAGGTTTGGATGTCTGCCAAAAGCATCCAGCACCCCTTGCTTCCCCGCCCTCCACCCCCACCCAGGGGAGCCGCAGGTAATCATGGGAGCCCTCCAGCTGTAATGCTTCTGTGTGTGTGTGTGTTTTTTTTAATTAATTAATTTATTTTTTTGCTACTTGTTGCTGAGGTGACTCGACTGCAAAGAAATTAAGAGAAGGCACCAATGACATTTATTCACATTATTTAATATTCTCAACTCTCTTTGTCCACGGCAAGGGAAAATCATTTGGTGCATTTGCATAGACAATAAAATTATATTTGCACCTGGTGGCAAAGTGTGAGAAGGATCTGCATGGTGGTTTTTTTTTCTTCTAAAATTTATCATGACTCTTCTAAAGGAGCTAAAGCTTATTAGTATAAAAGGACCAGTTTAGATGCCCCCCGTGTTAATAATATTTTCTCTTGCCTAAGGGATTTCTAATGTTTTCCCCAATGTTCATCATCAGAATATGTGATTCACATTTTTTATTCTTTTCTCTCCCCTCATGACCTCATGTCCTTCTGCCCACCTCTAGAAAGATCTTCTAGTCTCATCCACCAAAATGTCTATGTACACAGCCACCAAGCTGATTCAAGTCAGCCTCTTTCGGAATAGTACTTCAGATACTTCTCTCTCACTTCACTGATTGGCTTTTCTGTAATTTACTCTCCATTCGAAGCAGTATCATCTAGTTTACTCTTTAAAATACTCACTGTTTCATGGCTGTATTTTTTTTAATTAAAGGTGGCAACAGCAAGACTGAGAAGCAGCAATAGCAAACAGCTCTAGCATGCTCTTGACTCTTTTAACTTCTCTGATCTGTCTCTTCTTTCTAACCTCTGCAAAATCCAACTTCCCTTCTTTCCTCCCCCTTTCCCTCTCTCCCTCTGACCTCATGTCTGTCTGCCTCTCTCCCTTCCTCTCCCACTCTCTCTCTTCCTGTCTCACTCCCTTTCTCTCTCTCCCTGTCTCTGTCTGTCTCTGTCTCTCTCTCTCTGTCTCTGTCTCTGTCTCTCTGTCTGTGTGTGTGTGTGTGTGTGTGTGTGTGTGTGTTCCTACCAAACTGGTATGTTAGTGCCTGGAACACTGGAAGCAATATCATAGCCAAGGGATATCTCAAGTGCTGCTTCTTGTTTCTGTTGCCTGTTGTCGTGTGTGTGTGTGTGTGTGTGTGTGTGTGTGTGTGTGTGTGTGTGTGTGTGTGAAGCTACTTCTCAAACTTTATATCTCAACTAAGAGATCTCTGTATCCAGCAGATCATTGTTCATACCCTGTCAAAACAGGTTTATTTTTTGATTCTCTTTATTCTTGATCTTATAACTTTCTTTGTCACCTTAAAGTTTTTGTTATGCTTCTCTGCCATTTTGAAGATTTTCAAATTAAAATGAAAACATCTCTACTACCGACTCAGATTCTAGAATAGAGCTGAAATGAACAGTAGGGGATTTGTATATTTTTATATAAATAATGGTGCATGAATATATTAATTATTTCACTATAGCATCATCAACAATAGAAATGTATATTTCAACACTGTAAGTAATCAAATATGCTGGGAGTTTATAACTTCGTGCTATAATTTTTGAAGAGATGAAATTTAAGTATCCTGAAATACAATCCCATTTTCCATCAGTGCATGTAGTAATGTGATCAAAGATAAGTAGCTTATAATGTATACTTAGGAAGGACATGGCAATAATATTAAAGAAAATTTGGAATAAATGAACAAATGTGATTTCTCTATGAGTGGAAACTAATCAGGATGATGACATTATTACATAAGTCTTTAAGGATTTGAGAATCACTGAAACCACTGTTTAAGATATTAAAACACCAGTTTTAATAAGTACAGAGACATGAGTGAACTTGAGGCATAGTAGTCTGCTAAGATGATTCTGAGGTTCCGTATGATCTTAGTGTTTGCTCCAGGTACTTGAGGAAATTATTTTATAAATGTGAAGTACTTTATATAGGGGGGTCAGAGAAGGGGAAGGGGTCATGAAACTGCATCACCAATATTGGGATCAAGAAAAGGGTTTCAACACTGACACTAGTAATGACAGAGTGATATATAAAGAATTGTATCCATACCCCAATATTTTTAATATAAAATATGCCTCTCTATCTCCTTCACTTTTCAAGCCTCAAGCCTGTCTCCTTCCCCTTACCTGATCATGTTCATCTTTCTCCCTCCCATCTTGCACCCTGGTCTCCCCCTCCCTCTGCCTTCCTTGATTGATTTCTTCTCCTCCCAAATGTGAATGAAGCATCCTCACTTGGGCCTTTCTGCTTGTTAATCTTCTTGAGTTCTGTGAATTGTATCCTAGGTATTCTGTACATTTTTTTCTAATATCCACTTATTAATGAATACATACCGCACATGCACTTTTGGTTCTGAGTTATTTCACTCATGATAATATTTTCTAGTTCCATCTATTTGCCTGAAAAACTCATGATATCCTCATTCTTAATGGCTGAATAGTGTTCCATTGTGTAAATGAATCACATTTTTTGTATCCATGCCTCCGTTGAGGACATCTTGGCTTTTTCCAGCTTCTGGCTATCATAGATAAGGCTATCATGAGCATGGAGGAGCATGTGCCCCTATGTTATGGTGGGACATCTTTTGGGTATTACCTGGATCTTCAGGTAAGTCTATTTCCAATTTTCTTATGAACCTCCAGATTAATTCCCAGAGTGGTGGGGCCAATTTGCAATCCCAACAGCAATGGAAAAGTGGTCTTCTTTCTCTACATCCTTGCCAACATGTGCTGTCACTTGAGTTTTCGATCTTAGTCATTCTGATTGGTGTGAGGTGAGATCTTGGGGTCATTTTGATTTGCACTTTCCTGATGACTAAGGACTTTGAACACTTCCTTAAGTGCTTCTCAGCCATTTGATATTCTTCTGTTGGATTTCTCTGTTTAGCTCTAAACCCCCTTTTTTTTTTTTTTTTGGATGGGGTTGTTTGGTTCTTTGGAGGTTAGGTTCTTGAGTTCTTTATATATTTTGGATATTTGCCCTCTATTGGATGTGGGGTTAGTGAAGATATTTTCCCCATCTGTAGTTTGCCAATTTGTCCTATTGATTATGTCCTTTACTTTACAGAAGCCTTTCAATTTTATGAGGGACTCCAAGGGAGGGACCTTAGGTGAAATGCCCATCATTGGGGAGAGGGAAATCTTATAGAGTCCAATTCCAGTAGAAAGATAGAGCATTGAGTGGAGGGATGAGGTTGACATCCCACAGTCAAAAGCTCTGACTCAGAATTGTTCCTGTCTAAAATAACTACAGGAATATAAATGGAGAAGAGACTGAGGGAAAGGCCGTCCAGTGACCAGCCCAACTTGGGTTCAATCTCAAGGGGAGGTTCCAAGGCCTGACACTATTACTGAGGCTATAGTGTGCTTACAGACAGGAGCCTAGCATGGCTGTCGTGCAAGAGGCCCAACAGGCAGCTGACTGAGACAGATGAAGAAACTTATACCCAACTATTGGACTAAAGTAAGGGACTCCTTGTGGTTGAATTAGAGAAAGGCTGGAAGCAGCTGAGGAGGAGCTCAGTAGTAAGATCTATGACCACATAAGACCAGAAGTCTTAACTAACCTGGACCCCTGAGATCTCTCAGACCCTGAGCCACCAACCAGGCAGCATACACAACTTATTTGAGGCCCCCAACACATATACATCAGAGGAGTGCTGGGTCTGGCCTCAGTGGGAGAAGAGCCTAACCCTTCAAGAGAGACTTGACTGATGCCCCAGGGAGTGGGGAACCCTGGTGAGGGAAGAGAGGACATTCTCTTGGAGACAGAGGGGAGGAGGAATGGGATAAGGAACGGTGGGAGAGCCGACCAGGAGGGAGTTAAGAACTGGACTGTAAAAAGTAAAAGAAAGGAAGGGAGGAAGGAAGGAAGGAAGAAAGGAAGGAAGGAAGGAAGGAAGGAAGGAAGGAAGGAAGGAAGGAAGGAAGGAGTAAAGAAGGGTTGAAGTTTGCAAGACCAAGGCGCCTCTCTTCCCAATAATGGCCGATTAACCCATCTTCTGCTACATATGCAGCTAGAGACATGAGCTCTGGGGGTACTGATTAGTTCATATATGCCCCAGTACAAAGGAACACCAGGGAAGTAGGGCGGGAGGGTATAGGGTACTTTCGGGATAGCATTTGAAATGTAAATAAGGAAAATATCTAATTAAAAAAAGATAAGAAGAAGAAGGAGGAGGAGGAGGGCTGGAGTAATGGCTCAGTGGTTAAGGCCACTGGCTGCTCTTTCACAGGACCCAAGTTCAGTTCTTAGCTCCCACATGGAGCTTCACAGATTTCAATAACCCCAGTTATAGGAGATATGATGCCCTGTTCTGGCCTCTGAGGGTACCCCAAGCACATAGTATACATTTAGGCAAAATGCATATATGTGTGTGTGTGTGTGTGTGTGTGTGTGTGTGTGTGTGTGTGTGTGTAAATTTAAAAATAATCAAACAAATAATTTTTGTTAACATTTTGTTGTGAATTTAGTTAGATTTTCATTGAGTGACATGTTTGGTGTGTGTGTGTGTGTGTGTGTGTGTGTGTGTGTGTAGTAAGTGTTCATTTGGTTTGAATTATACCCATCTGTGTTAAAATTTCCCCAACACCTTATATTAAAAGAAGATATTTGTTCCATGAATTGTCACCAGATATGCCATGAAATTTGTTATTAAGGACACACATTATCATAGTAAAGGGTGAGAGTGGATCTGTGCACTAACTGAAGTTGGTCTTCTGTTTCTATCTCACAGATGAGCTAGCTTACTCATAGGAATGTGTAGCATTTCCAGAAAAAATACAGTCAGATAAGCACTTGACGTGGAAAATGGATTTTATAAAACATTATAAAATAGTGTATATGAAGATTTACAACAGAGCTTCAAAGTATGTTTCAAATACTTTTATGCGCTCTCAGAAATCAATTTTGGTGTGTTGCTATTCTACAAAATGGAATTTCTTCATTGAAGATCTTATTTACCCTTTCCTCTTTGCATTACTGGAAGGAAATGGCCTTCAGCAACAAGAAAAGCCATCAGCTCTTGGCAGCTAAAAAAAGTAATGAAATTTGGATGGTTGAAACCCTTGTGGGTAGAAAGGATAAATGCCAGACCATAATAAAGAGGGAAGGGAAGGGAAGACCTTGAGTGGTGCCAGAAAAGAGATCAATGTGGATCCACACAATGTATAGAGCTGAGTTCTTTCTGTCTTTTGAGCCCCACTGAGAAAATGGTTCTTTTCAGTCCTTTATTTCAAATAATAATTTAATATGAATTAAACACACAATGTCATTGCTTTTTTAACACAGGTGATAGAACTTTTTGGATTTTTAAAAGCAATATAACGAAGACAAAAATACCATATATTGTTCTTACGAAAATAACCTATGATTGTATTTTCAGTGCTAGTTATTTTGTATGTCAATTGTTAAGAGCACCGTGATTGTTCACAAATTTCTTTGAAATAACTACTTGGACTTTTTAAACAAACCTTTTTGATTTGTTTATTGAAAAATACAATACAGCTCAAAAGTACCTATTCTTTCTCATCTATATATTTACAGGAAATAGGTGCATTTTCTACCACTATACTCTGCCATAAAAAATGCCTGGTTTAGTTCTTTTCCTTCTTTTAATCTGTGTCCTACATTTCTTTTTGTAACCATTGGTCATGTATGCCACTACGTACTACACTTCCCATTCAAATAATACAAACAAAAAAGAAAATGAGTTTTTAAAGGTACATTAATAATGTCAGACAGATACATTAAGATAAAAGTACAAGGACACAAGGACACTTACACACTTACACTGAAATTCTTTAATGGAATTTTGTGTGTATCACATGCTAAATTAAACTCCACAGTGACTACCCAGTAGCTTTTTTAAAAATTGGGATAATTATAAGGGCTGTAGTTCCTAACAATCTTTCTAATTGCTCATGAAGTATACATTTTTAAACCCAAAGTAGCTGGAATAAAACATAGTGTGTTTGAAGGTCAGTATTTTGGAAAGTCAAAGTTATTAATTAAATGTACATATTCAATTAAATATCAACAAGTAAATCAGATAAAGTGTTTATCGTATTCCATGCATTGATTTAAATTCTATTAAGTAATTATGCTTTCAAGTATATTAGACAGTACTTTCTCAAGAGCATGGGATTAGGATAATATATTAAACATAAACATAAATACATTATAAATAAAAGAAACAAATGTTTTGTTGACAAATTATGCTTTTACTTTCACTGGTAATATAAAATTTCTAATATTTTATATTAGATATAATAGTATAATAATATAATATAATATTCCTTCTAGATAAATAGAATGGATCTAGTTTCTGTACATAATTCTTCTATGGAATAAAACATTTCAAAGTAAAGAATTTATATTTCACTCAACATAATATATAATTTTTTGTTATTTTTATCAATTCATGAAAACATATCTGTGATTACTTATGATATGTTGTACCTAATAGCAGTAAAAGAAAGGTTAAAGAAAAACAAACCTAATTTATTCCCTTTCTTCATTCTTGTCTTAAACATTATATCTCTACCCCAGCTTGCCCTCTCTCCTCCCCTCCCAGTTCATTCCCCTGCTCCTCTTTCCCCCAGACCCACTTCTTTATTTCCCTTCAGAAAATGGCAGGCCTCCCAAAGATATCAACCAAATATAGCATATTAAGTTACAATAAGACTAGGCACATTCCCTCATATTAAGGCTAAACTAGGCAGCCTGATAGGAAGAAAAGTGTCCTATGTACAGGCAGGAATCAGAGACAGCTTCTACTCCTCTGGTACAAATCCCACAAGAACAAGCTACACAACCATAACATATATACAGAGGGCCTATGTCAGACACTGCAGGCTCCCTGGCTGTCCCATCAGTCCCAATGAGCCCCTGTTGAGTTGTTCTTGTGATGTCCTTGACCCCCTCACTCCAGTTATTCTTCCTCCCCTATCTTCCACACTATTCCTGAGCACCACTTAATTAATGTTTGACTGTTGTTCTCTGTATCTGCTTCCATCAGTTGCTGGGTGGGTCCTCTCTGATAACAATTATGCTATATAATTTCATTCTTTTTTATTCTTTAGGTTGATTGGTTTTGGTCCTGTTTGGTTCTAGGTCTCTAGGCTATCCAGCCTCTTGTTTCTGGCCCTTCAGGCAGTGTCAGACATAGGTTCTGTTTCATGGCATGGATCTCAAGTTGGACCAGTCTTTGGTCACCAACTCCTACAGGTTTCATGGCACCTAGAGTAAGGACTCTAGCACATTTTGCAGGAAGGAGGTTGTAGGTTGAAAGTTTCAAAGCTGGGTTGATGCCCAATCCCTCCATTGGAGGCCTTCCCTGATTACAGTACATGGCCAGTTCAGAGTTAGTATCCCCCATTACTAGGAGTCTTAGCTAGGGTTACCTAGGCTTCTGGTTTCAATCTTGCCTCAAAAGGCCTCCCAAATCTCCTAGAGCTCTCTCCCTCCATCCCCCCACAGTTGATCCCTCTCATTCCCGTTACCTCTCGCCCCAGCCCATTCTCACAATCTATTCTATTTCCCCTTTCCAGGGAGAGCCAAGCATCCTCTTTGTTTTTTAGCCTCTCTGGAACTATAGACTGTAGCACGGTAATCCTTTACCCTACAGCTAATATCCATGTATACTAGGTTTGTCTTTCCGTGTCTGAGTTACCTCATTTGGGATGATTTCCTTTTTCTAGTTCCATACATTTGCCAGCAAATTTTATGATATTTTAAACAGCTAAATAATACTCCATTGTGTAAATGTACCATTTACATTCTTCAGTTGTATTCATTCTTCAGTTGAGGGACATCTAGCTTGTTTTCCAGTTTCTGGCTACATAATACATGTTTTAATGACAGGGTTTTCCTATGAAACCCCTACTGGCCTTGAATTCAAGATGCTCCTACTCTTGCTGGCTGATGGGAAAAGAGAACATGTTATGACACCTACCTATCTAATCCTTGCAAATCTATACAAAGTCCTCGGCTCCCAGTAATTCATATAAGGAGAAGGGAAGTGGCTTCTTTAGGGATCAATTGGAATCAAAGTCCAAATGACCCCTTCATATCATTTAACAGAATATCAAAAATAAACATGAAAAAATGCCAGTTTCTTTCACTGAAACCAGAGCTCATCCTCTCAGGTATGCTGGCTCCTCAGTGAGCTCTGAGATCTGCTTGCCTCTGTCCACCTTATACTGAGGCTATAGACTCTGCCAACATTCCTGGCTTTTACATGGCTACAGAGAGTCTAAACTCATGTCCTCATGTTTACACAGCAAACATTTTATAGATGGAGTCAACTCCCAAACTCTCATAACTACTTTTTAGATAAAAAGAAACATTTTTATGTATTAGTATTTGTCTATGTGCATGGTGTATATATGTGAATGTAGCTATGTGTGTATCATTGTGCATATGTGGAAGTCATAAAAGAAATTTTGGAAGCCAATTTTTCACCATGGGTGACCCAGACCGAACCAAAGTCACCAGGCTTGCATGGCAACTACATATATCTTCTGAGCCATCTCACTACCTATAACACTTTTAAAGGGAAATTTCTGAAAGTATATATATCTGTAAATTTCTCACCTATAAATGCGAGTCAAATTTACTCCAATATTTTTTTGTCTGAAATAAAATTGTGAACTTTCAAACAAGCAGAGATGGTTTCTGAACATGCATATGAATATTTGTCACAATCTCCATTCATATGACATACTTAAAAAATCAGAACCTTTAATGTAATCATTAAATATCATCAGTGGTTGAGCAAACTGATTTTATTCATCATTTTCTTCAGAAACCCACAATTCCTCCTTAGTAAGAGAGTGGTGGACTATAAGTTGCAGAAACTTGGCTAACTTTGCTATAAAGATATAGGAAACAAATAGAAAATATGAACTTTGCACTAGAGCAGCACATTAAACTTAAACTAAAGTTGAAACTTAGGTTAAATTTGAAAAGATCCACTGCATACTTGAAATGGTTTTAATACTCTAGTGTTCACGGCATAAGTCCACAAACACTTGACAGGTTAAGCTATATCACAGAATTCAGGAATCTCACCCTGTTATTTTTGAGACAAGTTCTTACTATAGGGTTAAGACTGGCTTGAACTCTACTAATAATGGCCTAGTTGGCCAACAATGGGAGGAGAGGCTCTTGGTCTTGGGAAAATTATATGCTCCAGTACAGGGGAATGACAGGGCCAGGAAACAGGAAGTGGGTGGGTTGGGGACCAGGGCAGGGGGAGGGTATAGGGGATTTTTGAAGAGGAAACTAGGAAAGGGGATAGCATTTGAAATGTAAATGAAGAAAATATCTAACAAAAGATAAAAATAAAAAGTTAAAAGAAAAATTTGCAAACACATTTTCATTTATTTTTATTAAATGAATTAAATTTCTGAAGATAGTTTTAAATCTCTGAAGGGGTAATCTTGAAAGACCAATATTAAAGAGACACTAATTGACATGGATAATTGACTATAAGAAAAACTATTGTGATTTAGGCTACATTAGAGTATTATAATTTGCAGCATTATAAATATTTATATTCCATTAACTAAAACTGTCTAAATGTTTTTAAGGCAACTTACTATGTTCATGAATATTATTTAGATAGTTAAGTGCTGGAAAGTCATTAAGATGAATCCACAAAGAAAATTTGGCATATGCTTCCAAAATCAGTACATTTAGCCTAGAAGAATCAAATCCTCCCATTTCTGTTGCCATGAATCACCCTGGAAGATATGTTAACTAAAAGAAGCTGGGAGGGGTTAATACTGACTTACCTGGAATGATTAGACTCAGTAGGAAAAGAGAATAGGCAAGTGGTGGAGTGAGTCGGGGGAAGGAAAAACTGTGTGCTGTTTTTCTGTAGGCTTGAAGACATTTCTGCAAGATGGATCAATTCTAGATTCCTGCCACACAGGGCAGTATGTGTGGTTGACAATATAATGGTACACACTTAAGAATCTTTTGAGTTTCTACAAGGAAGTGTGGTGGCACAGTTTTTATATAACATGTGTGAACATTAAGTTTCATCTACAGTTCTGAAACAAACAGTAAACATCCACAAACACTTCCAAAAGAATATACTGGAGCACACATATATTCCCAGGTGTTTAGGAATTTGAGGCAGGATACCAGGTACCAAAGTTAAATCAGGATCAGATAAACAATCTAAACAGTCCCATAACTCCTAAAGAAATAGAAGCAGTCATTAATAGTTTTCCAACTGAAAAAAAGCCCAGGACCATATGAGTTTAGTGCAGAGTTCTATCAGACCTTCAAAGAAGACCTAATTCCAATACACTTCAAACTATTCCACAAAATAGAAACAGAAGGAACACTACCCGATTCGTTCGTTCTATGAAGCCACAATTACACTGATTCCTAAACCACACAAAAAAGAAAGAGAACTACAGACTAATTTCCCTTACGAATATAGATGCAAAAATACATAATAAAACTCTTACAAACTGAATCCAAAAACACATCAAAATAATCATCCATCATGATCAAGTAGGCTTCATCCCAGGGATGCAGGGATGGTTCAACATATGGAAATCCATCAAAGTAATACACTACATAAACAAACTCAAATTAAAAAAAAAAACCATATGATCCTTTCATTAGATTCTGAGAAAGCATTTGACAAAATCCAACACCCCTTCATGATAAAAATCTTGGAAAAATCGAGAATTCAAGGCTCACACCTAACCATAGTAAAAGCAATATACAGCAAACCACTAGCAAACGCCAAACTAAATGAAGAGAAAGTTTAAGCAATCCCACTAAAATCAGGGACTAGACAAGGCTGCCCACTCCCTACCTATTCAATATAGTACTCAAAGTCCTAGCCAGAGCAATTAGACCACAAAAGGAGCTCAAAGTAATACAAATTGGAAAGGAAGAAGTCAAAATATCACTATTTGCAGATGATGTGATAGTATACTTAAGTAACCTAAAAAATTCCACCAGAGAACTACTAAACCTAATAAACAACTTAGGCAAAGTGGCTGGATATAAAACTAACTCAAACAAATCAGTGGCCTTCCTCTACTCAAAGCATAAACAGGCTGAGAAAGAAATTAGGGAAACAATATCTTTCACAATAGTCACAAATAATATAAAATGTCTTGGTGTGACTCTAAGCAAGTGAAAGATCTGTATGGCTTATGGTTCTGAATCTAAGAACAGATTGGGGGACACAGTAATATACTACTACAAAAAATATATTGAAATATTATATTCATACCAAAAAATAATAGAATGAAAAATGAAAGGAACAGAAGGAACTCTTGTATGTACTGATGGCATTATTATTAGTGTGTGCACAGATCCAAATTTACCAATTTAGATGCATTAAAATATTATTTTGTATGACAATTAATATTCAATTTATCTAAAAAAAGATACTGTATTTTGTTCCCAAAAGTTTCCCTCATTAGAGTAACATATGCAACTGTTTCTCACATGTGTGTTAAATAAATGATAAATATTTGTTATACAACATGCTCAACTTTTAGTTGAAGATCTGCTTTTTTTTCCAATAAAAAATTCTAAGAATGAGAAGAATAAGTTGACAATAACTTGGCACCTATGCTTAGATTATTTTGTTAATTTCTGAAAAACTAGTCATAGGTCAGTCAGATGGCTCAGGAAGTAATTTTGCTTACCACCAAGCAGGGGATACAGGATTTGTTGCAGGAAGCAGAGAACCGAGTCCCACATGAGTTGCCCTTTGGCCTCTGCACTTAAGCTGTGGCCCATGCTTCCCCAGAGTCACATTTCCTTTCAACTTTTTTTCTTTTGAGAATTCCATGCTTGTGTACAACACAATATATAATGATATCCAACACCTAACTCCCAACTCCCTGTACCTCTCCCCTAACATATCCCCCTTCTGTTGGGGTCCACTGCCCGCAGTGGACTGGGTTCCTGGAGGATTGGCCCGAAGCTAAAATGAAACTAAGGGAGTGGGGGAAGAAAGAAGGTCTCCGAGGCTACATGGTTGCTTCTGCTTAGAACGACTCTTTAATGGTGGACAAGCATTTGGGGATAAAGGAAGGGAAGCCCGCCCCCAGTCTTCTGCGCAGGCCTTCTGGAGTTTGGCGGGAACCCTGAAGTCTCGTGACATCTCTCAGGTTGCGCAGGTGGGCTGGTCGTAGGTGGGCCTCTGGTAAGCTGGGCGGAGCCGGGTGACCTAGGAGACTTGCAGAACCTGCTGCAGGGGTACCGGGCTCTCTTAGCCTAGTTAACAACACAATGGATGCCATTGGGTGTGGCACGGCTCTGGCCATTTGCACCAACTGTGTTGGTGGGGAAGGATACCACACCCCTCCCCTCCTAATTTCATGTCTTTCTTTTTCCTTTTTTGGGAGAATTTACTGTACCAGTTAGAGCTATCCTTTGTGCATGGGTTATGGGGGCCATCAACTAGATCGTGGGACACGTACCAGTACCATGTGTACAGGAAAGAATAATTCTCTTTTCCTCAGCAACTTTCCACTGTCAATAATTCCCCAATAAGTGTTGGTGCCCAGAGATTGTCTGTATCTTTGATGTTAGGATTTTAATCAGCTTGGTCTTTTATAGATTCTGTGCAGGAGACCACAGCTGTTTTGAGGTCATGACCTTATCAGACATGTCATATCCAGGAGACAGCATTTCACTGTAGTATTTCCCATCCTCTGACTCGTACATCCTCCTTAAGCATATTCTTCAATGTCTCCTAAGCCTTGGAGGTGAGGGTTTAACACAGATCTCAGTCCCTTACTCTCACTACTTTGACCAGTTGCACATTTTTACTATGGACTGTTACCCACTGCAAAATGGACTTTCACTGACCAGTGTTGAGAAGAGCCCAAGTCTATGGTTATAAACATAAATATTTAGAAAGATTAAACAGCAGAACCATTAACAATGGATGTCTCAAGGTCGATCCAAAGACCTAAGATATCCACCGTCAGATTTTTATTAGGATCACTAGGCCAATGGTGCAGGCTTCAGATCCAACAAGAAAGCAGTTAGTGATTCCATAACAGTAGTGTTCCTATTGTACTTATAGGTGCATCTTCCATGGCAGGTTAGTACTTTAGTATATGCATCCAGTGCCAAATATGACTAGTAATGCCATTTTCCCCAGCAGCATACATAGCAATCTCCCTGTATTGTGGAATCGAGCCAGAAACAAGGAACTTTCCCAATTGCCTTGAGATTGATTTCTTTACATCAAGTAGCCAAGGTGTGTGATGTCTTCCAGAATATGGTAATGATGGTTAGTCTTGGCCTAGCACACCTGTTAACGAATTGTCTTGATCAGATTGATCTGAAAGCACATCTATGGGACATTTTAATTGACATGAGATGGCCTATCTCACTGAAGATAGTACCAGCTGTAGGCTGTTAGGCTTGGGCTATGTAAGAAAGGCAGCTGACATGAACCTGGAAGCAAGACAGAAATGAGTGCTCCTACATGGTCTCTTCTTCAGTTCCTGCCTCTACGTTTTTCCTTGAGCTCCTACTCTGGCTTTATTCAATGATGATTGTAATTTGCAAACTGAAATAAAGTCTCCATTGCATCCCTTTTGATCATGGTATTTATTAGAGCAACAGAAAGCAAGTTAGAGTAGAGTCTCACAATATAATTAAGGAAAGCAATAAAATTGGGTAGGGGAGCAGGGCGGGGGATGGGGGAAGGTATAGGGGACTTTTGGCATAGTATTTGAAATGTAAATGAAGAAAATATCTAATAAAAATTGGGGCAAAAAAAAAAAAACCCAATGACAATAGGAGACCTCTAGATCATTGCTGGCCAACAGCTCATACGGAGGTAGCCTTTGCCTTGACCTGTGATTTTCATTTAATAGCCCATGTCTTTTGAAAGGGACATTATCCACCCAAGCAAGGTATGCTGGCTGGTTTTGTGTGTCAAGTTGACACAAGCTGGAGTTATCACCAAAAAAAAAAAAAAGAGACTCCCTTAAGGAGTCCATGAGATGCAGCTCTAAGGCATTTTCTGAATTAGTGATAAAGTGCAGGTGGTGCCAGCCCTGGGCTGGCAGTCCTGGGTTCTATAAGAATGCAGGCTGAGAAAGCCAGGAGAAGCAATCCAGTAAGCAGCCCTCCTCCATGGCCTCTGCATCAGCTCCTGCTTCCTGATCTATGTGAATTCCAGTCCTGACTTCCTTTGGTAATGAACAGCAATGTGGACATGTAAGCTGAATAAATCTTTTTCTCCACAACTTGCTTCTTGGTCATGATGTTTGTGAAGGAATAGAAACCCTGACTAAGAAACAGGGTAATTCCATTCAAACTCTTATTCAGTACATTTTATTTTGAAATTAGCTCTACTACCCAATGATTGTTCTACACCCAGCAAAGCACACTACTTTCTGCTCCATTTTAGCCACAATTGTACTCTCCAGACCAGGATCATAGCATTAGATTTTCTATGGATGACTGAGTGCACATATTTTAATATGTACTAAAGTTGGTGCATTAAAAATGCTGAGATACAAATATTTTCCTAAAAGTGAAATGTTAGCCAAAAGATAGCTGAAAAGATGAGCTATAGAGAGGAGAAAGGCAGCTGTAATCTCCTAGGGATAGTGATCAATCATTAAACACCATTTGGCTAGTCTCCAGAATGTGCAGGACAGATTTGGCATCCAGTCTGGTGCTGGTGCCACTGAGGTTTGTGGGGAGGGAGGCCCTGGCAGAGATTCCAAGGCCTGGAGCGGGTATGCCCAGGCGCCTCAGGCTAGGTTTCAGCAGACTCATATATGTTCTCAGCATTTAGAGTTTGAAATAGTCTCTCTCTCTCTCTCTCTCTCTCTCTCTCTTTCTCTCTCTCTCTCTACCTCTTTCTTCCTTAAGAGTGTCTGTGTTGAAAAGCTACTTGGGCATTAATGTGGACACTATAGACAGCACTGGGCAAAACATGAATACGTAATGTTAATTATGAGAGAAATGTAATAAGAATCTCCATTCCCCAAAATTGTATTATAAGAAACACTATAAAGAAAAATCAGGCAATACAGGGACATGAAGGAAGGAGGCAGTTTCTAAGCTGGTCAGAAAGTAAACCAAAAATAATACTCAGCGGCTTGTCTGGATGCCTAGAGGTCTGTGAGGCAAGTCAACACTACAGTGACCATAAAGGGACAAACTTGAGAAACGGAAGAATGTGCCTCATTTTAACTCAATCACAGTAAGAATAAATGATCAAGAAACCCTTAACTCTCATGGAAAGTTGTCATCTGCCATTTTGGTTCACTGTATGCAAATATTTCATATTCCCTTCTCCCCTCTAATGGGTTGAATTCTTGAAAGTTCTTTGCGTTTGTGGAGGAACAAGCTCACGTGACAAACGTGAGCACTGGGGTGCCTTTACTTTTCACACTCCTGACACTAAATCAGTGTGAGAGTATAGCAATGATTTGTGTGTTTTGAGTAATGGTTATGACTGCTGTTGAACATACCCAAAAACAATACTTCTAAACAATAAACCAAGAAAATACCACTGTGTCTCCCTCGGCTTGACTTACACCCTAATTACATTGACATCCTAGTTACTCTTCTTCTTTACAAATTTCAGGAAATGTTTCTCAGAGGAAAAAATATTGATTTGCATTTTTATAGTTGCTAGTAATAATGATTATTTTGAGATATTTCTTGGACATTCTTATTTCTTCTTTTGAGAGTTTCTGTTTGCATCCCAAGTCCATTTTTTTAATTAGACAGGTGTGTGTGTGTGTGTGTGTGTGTGTGTGTGTGTGTGTGTGTGTGAATGTGTATATGTGTTTGATTATTTTTTAGGCCTTTGTATATTGTTTATATTAATCATCCATCAGATGTATAACTGGAAAAATCCTCCCCCATTGAGTGGCTTCATCTTCCTCCGATTGATTGTTTCTTCAGTTATACAGAAGCTTTTCAGTTTTATGATGTCTCATTTATCAATCGTTGGCCTCAATACCTAGGCAAAGGAATCCTATTCAGAAAGTCCTCATACACCTACATAATGTTGGGTTCTGATAATGTTTTCTTCTCGCAGTTTCAATGTTTCAAGTTTCACATTTAGGTCTTTGATCCAATTCAGTTACTTTATGTGCAGAGATGATAGATGCACGTGTACTTTTACTCTTTTCTGTGTGGGCACCCAGTTCTCCCAGCACTGTTTTTGAAGATGCCGTCTTTTCTTCAATATATGGCTTTATAGAATATCATGTGGTTGAATTTATATATTCTCATGTTTGGTTTCTCAATTTTGTTCACCTTGTCTACATGATTATTTTTGTGCCAGCACTATATTGTTACTACTATGGCTCTGTAATATGACTTCAGATCTAGAATCATAAATCCTCTAACCTTTTTTTTTTTTTTGGCTCAGCATTGTTTTGATCCTTTTCTTTGTAGCATTAAAAAGAAATTATCATCATTTGTGTAACTTGCTAAAAGTTGGGTACTCTGTTTTCTAATCTGAGCTACTAAGGATTATGATCAGTACTAGTGAATCACAAGTTCTGTCTCATTATAGTTATAATCTCCATGGACCCTAAAGCAAAAGCTTTGCAGAGAGTTGACTTTCAATTATACTTTTATCAATAAACACTTGAACAAATTAATGCAAAATAAACACTCTCTTGTTTCCTTAAGTGGCAAGAATGCTAGAGATGTCTACCACTTCGAATCTTCAGTAATAAAATATGTTAGTTGTTGCCCAGATACAACTGAAGAGAGAACATCTGTTGAAGAATAGCCTTGATCAGACTAAAATATAAGCAGGTCTTTGGGGCATTTTCCTGATTGTTCGTTGATGTAGAAGGGCCTAGTCTTAGGTTCAATTTAAGAAAACTAATCAAAATCTCTCTTTCTTTGGTTGCATTAATTCTTAATAAAGTCACTACTTTCTCACTACAGTAATTTAGAAGTAACTTCCTGGGGCTGGCAGGGGGTGGGGGGTGGGGCAGGCAGCAGCATAATGTTACACTAAGAACTAAAACCTGCAGGTTAGAATTTACCCACACATATTCCTTATCCACTAGTCCTTATAGAGGTTAAATTCCCAAGTCATCAACTTCCCATTTATGGGATACCAGTAAATGAGAAAATGGTGACTAAAGAAATCCTAGTCAGAAAATTAAGGTTCATTGTGCAATAAAACATATTATCTAAATAATTTTTCAAGATAAAATATTCAAAGTGTTAATGAAGATGGCCATTTTAAGATAGCTTATTTCTTTCCCCTTGTGTTTTAGGTGCTCACATTACTTCAGAGTTCAAGTCTCATGATATTTCCTGGAGAATAAATTTAGGGAATGATAAAAAGTTTTCTTCTTGTGGGACTCTCCCCTCCATTTTGGAATCTCTATTCGAGTCACATTTGTCCAATTTACATATCAGTAGTCATGTTGCTGAGACTTTATGGATGTAGATTGTGATGTTACTAGGAGACACAGTCACACAGAGAACTCCCTGATTCTCTCCCTCTTACAGTCTTCTCAAACCCTCTTTCACAATCTTTCCCAAACCTGAAAACTTACTTTTGAAATTACAGAAGGTGTTGATTGTCAACTCTCAAAACAATCATTTCTGATAAATAATATTCATTTCATTATTTTGATAAGAATAATGCTGATTGTGAAGTCAAAATGTCAACAATTAGAGGTATATTTGAATAAAATTAATTTCTGAAATGGTGATTAGAATATTTAACTTATAGATGATATGCTTAATATTTGAGACAATAACTTGGTAGCTAGTGAAACTCATTTCTCATAGAATAATATATTTTTATAATCCAAAGGGAAGAAAAATTCAAAGTAAGATAGAAATACATAAAGATAGAATGTAGCCGGGCATGGTGGAGCTCTTCGCATGAAAGTGTTAAATTTGTCTACTTTCAAGAATTTGCCTTTAATCCCAGCACTCAGGAGGCAGAGGCAGGCAGATTTCTGAGTTCGAGGCCAGCCTGGTCTACAAAGTGAGTTCCAGGACAGCCAGGGCTATACAGAGAAACCCTGTCTTGAAAAACCAAAAAAAAAAAAAAAAAAAAAAAAGATAGAATGTATGTAGATCAGAAGAGAGCCACAGTGTTGTCTAAGGAAGTGCTTATTCCTAGAATAACCTGTAATTGGGAATCCATCCTTATTCCTAGAATAACCTGTAATTGGGAATCCATCCTTATTGTAAAAGTTTGATTAGTATATCTTACTATAATTGTTCGAGATATTCCAGGTGGTGGGGCAAGAGGAGTCTATAGTAGTCAATAGGAGATGTTTTAGAGTATGTTGTAACTAAAGGAAAAAAAAAAAACTAAAGAGATTGAGCGAGGGTATTTAATTAATTCATTAAATTTTAGTAAAATTTATTTCAGGAAAGCATGATATATTTTGACATTTTAAGATTCGTATATATGTATATAAAAGATTCCGTTCTTAAAGATACTCCCATGCTATACCACACACATACTCACATTCATGTCCTGGCTCACAGATATTTGGTTTTCATGCTCTTGTTCTACTGCAAATCTTAAGTCAAAATATAAACCATAAAAATACTAGAAGAAAATATGTACAGATGTTTACAGAACCTTAAAGTATAAATTCTTCCTAGGGTGGTGGTACAAAGCTATGTAGCCTTTGGAAATAATTTTTTGTTTGATTTAATTAGTGGAACTCATTAAGGGACAAAAGTCACCATTAACCAAAAGAAACTAAAACAGATAATTGATTTTGCATCTTTTACAATAGGGGGGGAAAGACAATTTTATAATTTTGGTAAATGTTCTAAAGTGACAATAAATTATAGGCCTATTTTTTTTAAAAAACAGAAAAAGCTACACATAAATACTGCACAAGCAAAGGGCATAATCAGCACCTAAATTATGAAAAGGTCCCAATGTCACTCCCCCCAAGATGCTGAATCATCATTTATAAATTATTTTATTATTGTGTGTGTTGGTGTTTTATCTACATGTATGCCTATGCACAGCTTGTGTGCAGTGGCAGTGGAGGCCAGAAGAGGGCATTGGATCCCTTGGAACTGGAATTAAGGACAGTTAGCCTCTGTGAGGGTATGGGAATCAGACCTTGTACTGGCTGGTTTTGTGTGTCAACATGACACAGGCTGGAGTTATCACAGAGAAAGGAGCTTCCGTTGGGGAAGTGCCTCCATGAGATCCAGCTGTAAGACATTTTCTCAATTAATGATCAGGGGGGGAGGTCCCCTTGTGGGTGGGACCATCTCTGGGCTGGCAGTCTTGGGCTCTAGAAGAGAGCAGGCTGAGCAAGCCAGGGGAAGCAAGCCAGTAAGGAACATCCCTCCATGGCCTCTACATCAACTCCTGCTTCCTGACCTGCTTGAGTTCCAGTCCTGACTTCCTTAGTGATGAACAGCAGTATGGAAGTGTAAGCTGAATAAATCCTTTCCTCCCAACTTGCTTCTTGATCATGATGTTTTGTAAAGGAATAGAAACCCTGACTAAGACAGACCTGTTCCCTTAACCAGTGAACAGCTGTCTTCTCAGGCCTGGCAATCTACTTTTAATTGGGTTCACAGTTTTCTCACTTACTTACCATCATTAACTTGCCCCCACAATTGATTTTTTTCAACTTTTGTTAGTTGTTAAATCATATCCTGCACATGTGATCCAACAATTTCACTGCAGTTTTACACGCATAGGACTTGCATTGAAAAATATTTACATTCCCTTGTCTGTTGCACTCTAACTTAGAATTATAAGACATTAAAAATCATTTTCTATATAGCAGCCTTATTTATAATAGCCAGAAGCTGGAAAGAACCCAGATGTCCCTCTACAGAGGAATGGATACAGAAAATGTGGTACATTTACACAATGGAGTACTACTCAGTTATTATAAACAATGAATTTATTAAATTATTAGGCAAATGGATGGATCTAGAGGGTATCATCCTGAGTGAGGTAACCCAATCACAAAAGAACTCACATGATATGCACTCACTGTTAAATGGATATTAGCCCAGAAACTTAGAATACCCATGATACAATTTGCAAAAGACAATAAAATGAAGAAGGAAGACTAAAGTGTGGATACTTCATTCCTTTTTAGAATAGGGAACAAAATACCCATGGAAGGAGTTACAGAGACAAACTTTGGAGCTGAGACGAAAGGATGGACCATCCAGAGACTGCCCCATCAGGGGATCCATCCCCTAATCAGCCACCAAATGCAAGCACTATTGCATAAGCCAGCAAGATTTTGCTGAAAGGACCCTGATTTAGTTGTCTCCTGTGAAGTTATGCCAGTGCCTGGCAAATACAGAAGTAAATGCTCACAGTCATCTGTAGGATGGAACACAGGGCCCCAATGGAGGAGCTAGAGAAAGTACCCCAGGAGCTAAAGGGGTCTGCAACACTATAGGTGGAACAACAATATGAACTAATCAGTACCTCCAGAGCTCATGTCTCTAGCTGCATAAGTAGCAGAAGATGGCCTAGTGGGCTATCATTGGGAAGAAAGGCCCCTTGGTCTTGCAAACTTTATATGCCCTATTACAGGGGACTGCCAAGGCCAAGAATTGGGAGTGAGTGGATAGGGGAGCAGGGCAAGGGGAGGGTATAGGGGACATTTGGAATAGCATTTGAAATGTAAATGAAGAAAATATCTAATAAAAAATAAAAAATATATATTCTCTAATCATTAAATTGTACATAAGAGCACCTTTGAAAGTTTAGACATGGTGAGTCCACAGATCCTTGTTACCCATCCCCCAAACCTGTCAATCATCTCCTCCACCCTCTTCCATACTAGAGACAAATGGATCAGCTGGGGAATTCTCCGCCAGTGCTGCTTCTCTGAAACCACAGAGTCAGGAAATGTAAGGAGAGTGAGGCCTCAGCTGGAGCAGGGCAAGAGCCTTCTAATGGGTAGCTCTAACTTGAGAAATCACATCCATTAGATAAGGTGATTAAATATGCATCAGTCCTTTGGAAGAGAGTCATGCAGATACTGCAGTAGCACAAGCCCATGCGCCCCATCTAAAAGAAACATGTTTTTCTCTTTGATGTCTGTCACTTTTCAGTCTCTCCAGTTCAGTTGCTGAAAGCTGCTTTCCATGAGCAATCAAACGGCTGGTGGTTTTCTGCGAACTATAAAGTGAAAGTAATTTTTTCTTGATAAAAATCACAAAAGAAATGTTTCTGACTTGTTCATCTCCAAACTTACATGTGGGCTTTTGCTTTGAAATATTGTTGTTTTGTTTTGTGTTGGGTTTTAAGATAGGATCTCATATCGCTCAGACTACCCTCAAACATTAGGTAGCAGAGGCTGATGTTGAACCTCTGGCCCTCGTGCTTCTGTCTCCCAGGTGCTGGGATCCCAAGGGTGTACCACCACACATAGATCTGCTTTTTTGTACTTTAGGTTGTAAGAGTTTCATATTTCAAGACATTTTGTTAAATGCTTGCCCTGAAAACTTTGGTGTCCAAAAATTAGACCTTTGAAATGCTTAGAATTGCATTTAGATATCTGATTATAAGAAAATTGAAGTGTGTTGAACGCAAGTTAGTTTGCATTTCCAAATAAACCCCTTAAAAACAGTTTTTAAAAATTTAGCTATAAAGAAATGTCACTGTCAAAATAGCATTTGTAGTCCCAGTAACTCCTTTCTTCTCATGTTAACCCACTTGCTGCTAAACCAGATGGGAAGTAATGCAGCCACTAATAATTTTCTTTTTTAAATGAATAACCATTTCTCCTCCTAGTGCCCATCAGCAAACATTAGGAAGAAGACTGACAGAGAATATGTTTGCCAGTTTGGAACCACAGACTATCCCAGCATGTTAAAAAGTGTACTCAAAAAACCGGGTTGTGTGTCCCCTTCTAAGTCAAGTTCCAGATAGCTCAAGTTGATGTCTCAGATGATAATACATTAGACTAATTGTCATTTTAAATTATTTTGTTAGTGATTTTCTAAACATACCCACATACACAGCAATCCTTTCTTCTAAACAAAACTTCCCTTTATTATTTAATTTCTAAAACCTAAAGGCATGTAGGGATAGTCCACTGAGCTCTGGCTTTCCTGTGTTTTCTGAGTCAGCTATAGTGATATTTCCACTTTCAGGTCCAAGCAGAGTACAGGGGCAGTGTGATGGTTTATATATGCTTGGCCCAGGGAGTGGCATTATTAGAAGGTGTGGCCTATTGGAGTAGGTGTGTCATTGTGAGCATTGTCATTGTGAGAGTCCTTAAGACCCTCATCCTAGCTGCCTGAAAGTCAGTGGTTTGCTAGCAGCCTTCAGATGAAGATGTAGAACTCTCAGCTCCTCCTGCACCATGTCTGCCTGGATGCTGCCATGTTCCCACCTTGATGATACTGGGGTAAATCTCTGAACCTGTAAGCCATCCCCAACTAAATGTTGTTCTTATAAGAGCTACCTTGGTTGAGCTAAAGAGGTTTGCAGCCCCATAGGAAGAACAACATTATGAACTAACCAGTACCCCCAGAGTTCCCAGAGACCAAACCACCAACCAAAGAGTACACATGATGGGACTCATGGCTCCAGTTGCATATGTAACAGAGGATGGCCTAGTCGGTCATCAATGGGAGGAGAGGCCCTTGGTCCTGTGAAGGTTCTATGCCCCAGTGTAGGGGAATGCCAGAGCCAGGGAGTGGGAGTGGGTGGGTTGGTGAGCAGGGGGAGGGAAGGATAGGATGTTTTTGGAGAGAAAACCAGATAAAGAGATAACATTTGAAATGTAAATAAAGAAAATATCTAATTAAAAAAAAGAGTTGCCTTGGTCATGGTGTCTGTTCACAGCAGTAAAGCCCTAACTAAAACAGGCCAGAAGTTGGTAAATCTAATAGCCCAAACAATTGACATGATATGGCCAGAGGGAGGAAGCATCTTCACTGGCTTGTCATGTAATATTTCTGTTTACATAATAATCTCAAATCATTCCCTCAAAATTTAAAACTAGGAAGGAGATAGAACCTATTGGATGCTGTACCTGGAGAGACAGAAACTTTGATTCTATAAAGGATTTTATGTTCAGTGATGGTTTAGGTTATGGAACAGTGGAATGTATAGAGAGTTGAGAACTGAGAACTAAGAATATATTTCTTGGCTGAGATACAAAACACGGTGACGATGCCAATTTAAAAAGTTCTTTCGTATTTGAAAAAATGTATCATCATATATGCAACATAGGCTGACTTCAAACCTTCCTAGCTTCCCAAGAGGTGGACTTACTGGCATTCTCTACCATTCCAGCCTGAAATATTTCCCTAAATATGACCATCGTAGGCTTAAACATTATACTACCCCAGTTGTCTATATAGTTCTTCAAAAAATTAAGTCCTAATTTGCGATATACAGACGGTATGGTATGCTACTTGGCAGTATTGGTAACATCTAACTTTCTTTACAATTAGAAGTAACTTTTTAAAAACCTTGTTACAAGATGGTAGAAAAATTCTCAGGACACTAATAAAGTATCTGATTCAATGCAGAAATTGAAGCAAGTTGAAATAAAATAGAAAATAATATAAGAAGGCAAAGAAAAAAATTTTAATGGCATAACTATAATGTTTTATTTTTTTCCCTTAGGCAAAAGAACAGATTTATGAGTTGTGTGACTATTTTTCTTTTTGCATCATTAGGATCATTATTTTGAACTATTTTTCATTTTTATGTTTCTTTGTGGAAAAAGAACAAGAAAGAGAGAGAAAATGAAACAAATAGACAGAAACAGAGAAAGAAAGTGATTAATGCATATGTATTGACCAGACGCTGTGTACCACATCATTGTGCAATACATGGCTGAGTAAGGAGCCATAGGCTGAGGAGAAGGCAGGCATGTTGAATCACTTTAGAAACTTGAAAGGAAGGAGTCATAAACAACACCTTGAAGGATGTCCATGAATTCCTTCTGGGACAAAGCCTATAACTCAGGTCCAGGGGTATGGATGAGCTGGGGAAGTACACAGATAGGAATGGGGCTGAGATCACAAGTGTAAGACCTGTGAGGTTATTCTCATACTCTTTGAGTACTCATACTCATACCATTGCTGACCTGCAAACACAGACGTGACATGGTTGACTTTTTTAGTTACCATTCCAATAGCAAAGTATATCCAATCCAATGGATGTGAAAAAAAAAAAAAACAGATTAGAAATCTAAAGACAGGGAGACTATTGTTGATAGCTCATAGGGGCAGGATTGATACAGAACCAAAAAGAATGGCTTTGTGATGATTTAGAGAGTGAAAGTCATAGTACTAATTAAAGATGATAACTGAGTTCTTGAGCCCCCAAGAAATGGTTGATATTTACTGTTTCCATCAGTGCCTATTGATAATCAGAGTGATAAAAGTAGATAAGAAATTATACTTGCTGAACATCAAGGACACATCTAAGCTAGGAAGCAGCTGCTTTTCACATGTATATATTGAATGCCTTTTCATTCTTGGTTTGTAGGAAACAATCTATATGGCAATCAATAAACAATTACACACAGACAAAGGTGAGATATTGTTCCCTTTCTTTGCCTCATGATTGATTGCTGCCTGGGGTGCTTTCTGGGAGTCACTGATTACCAGTTTAGAAGTAAGAGGTGTCTTTTCTATGAATTTGCAGAGTTTAAGTGCCTGTCATTTTTCTGGAGTATGTGTCCTTGATGTTCAGCAAGTATAATTTCTTATCTACTTTTATCACTCTGATTATCAATAGGCACTGATGGAAACAGTCAATATCAACCATTTCTTGGGGGCTCAAGAACTCAGTTATCATCTTTAATTAGTACTATGACTTTCACTCTCTAAATCAAAATACGTTTGTGAAAATTCATGGATTCACTATGTAGATCAGTTTCTGAGGTTTGGGTTAGATGGAGGACATGGATTCTGTTTTAAAAACCTTACTCTAAGTTCTTAACAGTTCATCCTCTGTCCTGTCTTTGGAATTCCATTACCATGCTTTGCATTTGACCTTTTCAATCTGAAGCATATGAAGGGGAGGCCTAGAGAAGGACCACCCATCAATCAATTCAGGTACTTCAGACACCAATTCCTGAATTTATTCTCAGTGCTCTCGTGATATTGATTACTGCCCTTAAAGCCTTAATGTTTTATAGCTCTAGAAAAAAGATGGAGTAGGTACCAATGGTTCCTCTGGCATGCTTTCAGCAATAGTTAGTTAATTATGGAAATGTTGAAAGGAAGATTTTAAAACTCACAGAACTCAAGAATTTTTAATTTCAAATGGGGGCATCCTACAAATTGGTTTAGTAAACTAAGAGGGGGAAAAAGCCACTTGTACATGAAGTGCATTTTCTACCAAGAAAACTGACTTTCTAAACTCTAGGACCTTACATTATTGCCTACATGGAAAAAAAATCTGTCTTTGGGTGTCAAAGACTTTCTGAGAGCAATTATTTGTAAAATTCTGAACTTAGTACAATGTATTAACATAATACTCATCTGTGTTCCAAAGGAGTCACTTGATTTGATAACATATTTTATTTTGAACATTGAATTGGAAGTTTATGTGAAAACCACAGAAGACTAAATGTTCAGGATCCTGGAGGAAATCTAGGTATAGATAGAAACATTAGCAAGAACAGTAACTGAATCTTCTCGACTTAGCATCATTATGCAGACTTTGTAAACTGTGCAGTACAAATAGCAACATACCAACAGGAGAAAAAGTGACAGACACAAGGGTGATTTAGCCCCACTTAGAAGTCCTTCTTTATTCTTCCATTTAAAATATTCAACTTTTCAGGCAGAGTTCTACCTAATGTAAATGTGAAGAGTTTTATCTCAAAACTATTATACAGGACTGGGGGTGCAGCCCAGGTATAAGATAATTTCCTAGCACAGACAAGGCACTGGGTTTGAGCCTGAGTACTGCTAAACAATAACAACAAATTATGAAGCAGGGTTATTTTTCCTATATTTTCATATCTGAGTTTCCCCTCTGTTGGACTTGTATTAATTAATTTATTTACATCCAAAATGTTGCCCCCTTATACTCCCCCTCCCAGAGTTCTTCCCTCCATCCTCCCCTCCCTCTCCACACTCTGAGAGGGTGGCCCCAGGGTATCCCCTCTCCATGGGGCATCAAGTCTCTACAGGTTTAGGTACATTCTCTCTCAATGGGGCCAGACAAAGCAATCCTCTGCTATGTACATGCCTGGGATCGCCAACCAGCCTGTGTATCCTCTATGATTGGTGTTTTAGTCTCTCAGATCTCCCAGGGATCTGGGTCAATTGACACTGTTGCTCTTCCCTTGGGGTTTCCGTCCCCTTCAGTTCCTTCAAACCTTCCCTTAAATCTACCATGGGGTTCCCAGATCTCAGTCCAGTGTGGCTGTGAGTATCTGCATCTGTCTCAGTCAGCTGCTGGTAGAAACACTCAGGACAGCCATGCTAGCCTCCTGTCTGCAAGCACAACATGGCATCAGTAATTGTCAGGGTTTGGTGCCTTCCCATGGGGTAGATCCCAAGTTGGGCTGGTCACTGGTTAATTCAGTCTCTGCTCCATTTTTTCTCCTTGAAGTTCTTTTAGAGAGGAACAAATATGAGAAATGATGTGCATTCTCATGAGGCCTTATGCACATTCTCATGAGGTTTTATGTGCACCCTTGTGAGGTCTTATTCATGAGGTCTTACATATCCCGTGCCTGTTTAGAGAGCTGGATTCAGAACCTAAAACCATGCTATTGAAAGAACAGTGGTGGGTCTATTTGCATTCGCACCATATTTAGTAACTTTCCAGTTCCTTTAGGTGTTAAATAATAATGGATGTCTCTGCAGTCCCTTAGGTCACAAATATGCTTCCCTTTGTTGTCAGGGTAGCAACTGAACAATATCTTTCACAAACAGGTGATAATTTTTTTTCTAGATTGAGCATTCATTAGATCTTGCATTCATTAGGAGAATCACCTCCAGAGGCCATCTTCAAGACACGAGATAGCTCAAGCAATATATATTTTACAGGGTCTAATATAGTTTATGTTGCATGTCACTGGGTTGGTTTATAGCATTTAAAGCACCCTAGTACTTTGCTGAAATGAATAAAAGGTGTTTAGGGTGCCAGAGACAACACTGGATGGTCTGTGAGAAATGCCAACTCATAATGGATGCACTGTGGTAAGGACAAAAGATCCATGGAAATAAAATCTTTACTATTAAGCTTTGAAATGAAGATTAGACCTGAGTGATGAGAAGATTCTAAAAATAAGTTGTTTAGCTTTTAAATGTCCTCCAATGAAGCCCATGCATGTTTTGAGATATTGACTAGGGTAGGAGGAAGAATATGAGATAGGTTATCAGTAACTTTACATGTCCTGATTCTTTTTCTTTACAAAGCAGTGAGATAAACTTCCTCCAATGTGGCACAGTTTCTTACAAAGGCCCTGAGGTGCGCGAATATCTACTGTAGGGTGGTATTCTCTTCCCTTTGGGAATTTTCAAGGCAAGTGACAAAAGCTACTCATTCTGTAGGTCTCAGGGTCAAGTCTAGCTACATAGGTCTTTCTGATATTGCCTTAACAGGACTTAATGGTGATGCCGGGGGTCCTACAATTTGTTCAATACTGTTACATAGTACAATATTTTATGCTTATGTTTAAACGTATTTTTTCTAACAAGGTGTCATATTAAATAGAAGATATTCTCATGAGATAAGAACCCCAAAACATGGGATAGACATCATTGTGGTGGTGGAAGATTTGGTAATTTTGGAAAAAAAAATATGAGTCTTGTATACCTGCTCACAACTCTAATCCTATGTCTTAGTGCTCTACTGCTGTGAAGAGACATCACAACAAAGCACGCCTCATTTTAAAAAGATCATTTAATTGGGGCTTGCTCACAGAGTCATAGGTCTGTTCTATCATCATCATGGTGGGGAGCATGGTGGTAGGCTGGTAGTCATGGTGACCCCCCACACACACACATCCCAAACAGAAGGAAGTGGAAAGCTTTACATCCTGATCCTCTGGCAGCAAACAGAGAGACTGGACCAGCCATGGGCTTTTGAAAATTCAAATCCCACTCCCAACAACACACCTCCTCCAAACAGATCGTACATACTGAAACAAGACCATATCTCCTATTCCCTCCCTCCCAATAGTCTACCAACTGTGAACCAAGAGCATAAATATCTGAGCCTGTGGTACTAATCTCATTCAAACCAGTACACTCTGCAGTAGTCTTTAGAGCTTGGTGAAGATTCGTTTGTCACTGGTTAATTTTATGCACATCACAAGACGATTGCAACAGGGTCATAAAATATCTTAAATGTGTCTTTTTCTTCGAGATAGGGTTTCTTTGCACATCATTGGATGGTCTGGAACTCTATGTAGTACAGGCTAACAAAAACAAGACAAATCTTACAGAGATCCACCTGTTTCTGCACCTAGAGTGCTGCTACTTAAACCATAGACCATCATAACCAGACCTACATATGTCTTTAAATTATGTCTTCTATCATCTGTAGAAGAACTTTGGGAGGCACAAAGGTATTCATTCTGTGGTATTTATTCAGTGATTATCTGCTGTTTTGCTGAATGTATAAAGGGCTGAAGCCTCTATTCTTCCAGATACACATATATCTTACAAGGAAACTATAATATTTTAGCCTCTGAAATAACTGGGACAAACAATAAAATCAACTTGAATCTAATTTATCAATTTTATGAGGTTTGAAATGTGGTCAAAGCTTGCTTGGGATGCCTAGAAGAAAAAAATAAAATGCTTTCCAAGGTAACAAAGGCCATGACTCAAATGCTGTCAGAGAGGGCCTCTGTTCCACATCCAATTCAGAGAAATTGGGTTTAGTGATCTTTTCCTCCCACATAGTTTGTACTGTCTTATTACAAAGCATAGCTATGACATCAGGGATGGAAATTTCCACCTCTTACCTTGTTTGTATTTGTATGGTTACAGAAAGAATTTTATATGGATTTTCAGAAAACAAGCATGAAGAAATATCACTCAAAGATTTAAAATAACTCGATGTTTTTAGTAGAGACAAAAATCAAAATAGCAAGAAATTCCAGCTTGGCCTATTACACAAGCTCTAATTCACAGTGATGAAGTGCTGACAAGATGACTCTGGGTAGCTGAGATAAACCTTAAAATGTATGCTGTGATTCCTTTTGAACAAGTGCAGGACTATTACTTTGAGAGATCTTTGATGTCAAATAGCTAGAAGAAAACTTTTCCAAACAATGTAGGAAATTGCAGCCTCTCGTGTTTCTGCGAGGCCATCTCACCACTTTATTTATTGTTTTCTCATATTTCAGATTTGTGTGAACTCCTAGGTGACAGTTTATATATTCTCTTGAAAACTTGTTTGGGGTTTCTAGCAAAGGATTACAGCTACTCTTTTACCTTTAACCTAAGACCAGGCCTCATCTATTCATCTATTTTGGGAACGTCATCTTCTTTGTAGTTTCGTGAGGGATACCCCTAGAGCACTGAGTGAGGAAGGGAACACTGGCCTAGCCAGATAGATCAGCTCAATCAACCCTGCCAATAAACTGGGTTACAGATGTGTTGGCCAGAGCATCCTTATATCTTTTCTTTAGCAGTTTGTTGTAACACAGACATTTCTAGTTATATAGCATGTGGATGGGATGGAGCCCTTTAGAGTACTATTGTTCTTGCAAAGACCCAGGTGCAGGGTCCCAGCATCCACATGGACACTCCCAGCCATCCATTAGTTCAGTTCTACAAGATCTAATGCCCCCTGCTGATTTCCTGGAAAGCCAGACATCTACACTGCACACATACATTCACACAGGCAAAACACTCATACATGTGAAATAAAATCTAAAAAAGAATCTTAAAACATTGGTGTATGTAAAGTGGCTTAAGACAGTGGTGCTTCTGTAGGTGAGGGCTGTATGCTTTGTTTCCTTTCTGAAAAAAAAAAAACACAATTTAGAAATCTAATTGAATTGCTGTTAACCTATAATTTTGATCTGTAAAACTAGGCAAGTATGACAAAAAATGTGCATGTTTTCACTTCAACAACAAAAAAAATTAGTTTATAATCACTTACCTTAAATAAGATTTTTTTTAGTCTGCTCAATTTTATAGATTCCAGAATGTTTACTCAAGAGAACAGTCAAACTGATATTGTGTTGAAAATATAAACTCTAAAGTCCAGTGCTCTCTGTTTGCTAAAATTTATTATTATGGTTATTATTATATATTATCATTATCATCATCATTATTATTATTATTATTATTATTATTATTATTATTATTATTATTATTTGCAATGTAGAGATAGAGATCATTTGGGACATTTTTCCTAGAGTTTGGTGATGGCTGCGTTAGTTGAAACTATTAATGTCTAATTTAAATATTTGAAAGAATAGTCAATGATATACACAGATATTTATCATACCTCAGATGAGCCATGGAAGGGTTGAATTTCTGTGCCTTGTCTTTAAATTTTTCCACTTTGCACATTTGAAATAAACATCTTTTATTTGTACTGTTGAGTCTTCATTTAGAGAATTCCATTTATATCTATTAGGGCATGGTTAATTCATTTATACTTTCATTGTTATTTTGTTGCTAAAGTTGAGTGCTTAAAATTATTGAGGACTACAAATGTTAAGCACATTGAGTATAAAATCTTTCCTAATAGACTTTTAAATACATGGCACTCTAATTAACATTGTAAAGTTTAGAGACTTAATGGCAAGGATTGAGAAGATGACTGTAGGATTATTATCATCTTAAGAAAGGGTAGGAAAGCTCCATTTGAACATGACTATGAAAGAACAGTTATGGCCAAGCTGTGCACAATGTAAATGAACTAGAACCTGTCTCTATGTATTAGCTGAATAGAATACTCTTACTATTAACTGAAATGGCTTTTATTTCATCCAAAAATGTGAAATAATTTGATGATAATACTGAATGGCTTTAAAAAGAGTACAATGTCCTATCATTACTTCAACGGTTTATAAATGTGTGCATGTCTGTATACATTTTTATTCTACAGACAAATGGCATCATTGTTCTCCAATGTCACATACAATATTAACACAAGCAACTTTGGAACAACATCAGTCAAAACTACTACTCTACTATTATCTGATGAATTTTTATGACACACATTAGAGTGCCTGTCTGGGACACATCCTGTTCTTTGGTCATATTTTGCTAGAAGTATGTTTTCATGGCAATATAATAGGCTCTAGTAGCCATAATGTTAACACCTAGACCTTACTCACAGTTCCTGAGTGAAATGACACATTAATGTTATTAATGGAATGATTATGACGTGGCTTCCTTGAGACACAACTGTTAGTGGAAAAGCAATAAGATAACAGTGAAGGAAATAGCAACTCCTGTCTGTGGTTATCCGCTCTTCTCCTTCTGCCTTCATTGTATCATAAACAAAAGTAATGCAAACAGACACTAATTATAGGAAACCTTCTAGTCTTTTTGTAATTGGTTCTATCATTTTTCCCATAGCAACTGTGATCTAAGACTTGGTTCACAAACCAAACCTAGTCCATTCCCTGGAGTTTTTACCTTGTTCCTCTGTGGAATCTTAAAACAAAGACACCTAAGGAGATGCTTAGGCATATCTTAGACTTGGTGTTTGTCCTTTCCTTTCCTTTCCTTTCCTTTCCTTTCCTTTCCTTTCCTTTCCTTTCCTTTCCTTTCCTTTCCTTTCCTACTTTCCTCTCTCTTTCTTGACTATATGCCTGATGTTTCTAATTCTTTCATCTCAAGCATTATGAAGTGGTAGAGGTGAGCTTAAAAGTTGACTTCAAGTCTCAGGTTCGTTTTTAATAGATCAGTATTTGCTTGCTAACTCTGAGCTTTTTAAATCTCAAAGCCTGATATCAACATTTGTTTTATAAAGTATATGAGGGGTATATTCATTTTCTCTTTCAAAGCAATACTGCATATGAATATGTTATGAAAACATATGCTATATTTCATTAAACATATTTTATATGTTATATAAAACATGTTATATTTTATATAAGTAGGAATTTTAATTATGGTTAAAATTTTTATGTCATTCTATCACATGCATGAATAATAAAAACATCTTTTTTACCATGTTAAATGAACTAAGTCTTAACTGTTCTTATAAACAAATTAATGATGAAATATTTCCAAAGGAAATGATTCCACAGACAGTATAGTGATCTAGCAATATCTATCAACTATTACAAAACCATTAAAAATAAATTAAAAATACATAACTAACATGTTCTTGGTAAGCATGATTATATCAAGAAATAAACATGATATTATTAGAAGGCCACATGTATAAAACCATAAATTTTAGTTTTACAGCATAGAACCAGCAAACTAGCAATGATTGAAAGAGAAACTGCCCCACTTTGGGATCCATCCCTTCTGCAGACACCAAACACTGACACTATTGCAATGCCAAGAAGTGCTCTCATACACAAGCTTTATATGGCTGTCTTCTGAGAGGCTCTGCTAGCACCTGACAAAGACAGATGTAGATACTCACAGCCAACCACTGGACTGAGCCCAGGACCCCAGTGGAAGAGCTAGGGGAAGGACTAAAGGAGATGAAGGGAATTAAAACCCCATAGGAAGAACCATAATATCAACTAACCAGAACCCCCTCCCCCCCGAGATCCCAAAGACTAAACCACTAACCAAAGAGTACACATGGAGGGACCCATGACTCCAGCTACATATGTAGCAGAGGATAGCCTTATTTGGCATCAATGAGAGGGGACGAGCTTAGTCCTGTGTAGGCTTGATGCCCCAGTGTAGGGGGATGCTAAGGAGGTGAGGTGGGAGTAGGTAGGTAGGTGGGTTAGCACCCTCTTCGAGGTAAAGTGGAGGGAAGATGGTATGGATAGTTTGCGGAGAGGAGATCAGGAATGGAAGGGGGACAACAACATTTGAAATGTAAATAAATACAATAAACAATAAAAATAAGATAAGAAATAATAATAATAATGATAATAATAATAATAATAATAATAATAATACAAGACTGACACAGAAGGTCCAGTAAAACCACTGTTCTGCAAACGCACCTGCATTTGTGTTAGCAAGCTGATGTTTAAAAACAAGTATCAGGGGGAAAACTTGTGTACAGTCAACTATAAATTGTATTTTCTTAATATAAATCATTTGAAGTTAAAAAGTCCCACAAGTCTGCTCTGTTCCCTTCATATTATTTAAGAACCATTTGTCTTCATTTCCATTTGTTTTCCATTCTTACAGATGTGATATTACAGAATGAACAAAACATGACTGAGTTGTTTCTTTTCTAATATTTAGAACAGTAAAGATCATTTTAATTAAAAATGGAAAGCATACAAATACTGGGGAGACAGTCAACCGTTCTTAAAGAGCACAGCTGCTATTGTCAGAATGCGTTAACTGAAGGAAAGAATTCCTTAATCAAAGTCTTGCTGTCCTATGCAATAGTGTCTGAGTTTGGTGACTGATTATGGGATAGATCCCTGGGTGGGATAGTCTGTGGATAGTCCATCCTTTAGCCTTAACTCCACACTTTGTCTCTGAGCTACTGAGCTGTCTCCAGCCTATTAAAAGTGATTTTTACACTAATAATTAACTTTCTTCTTTGCCATGGTAAGCTTTATGATAAAGAGATTTATTGATTGTGGACTATTTAGATAAAATAAACTCAATATTTTATTGTTAATAAGTGTGTATGTTTCAATCTAAAAGTTTTTGTGTGAGAGTTAACAGATTTATAGACCTCCTCATTAATCTTCCTAAATCGATTGCACTTAGGGGCAGGTACATGTGACAATTTAAGCACATAAAAATGGGTTACACTTTAGCATAGTTCTAAAACAATACATTTTTGCATGTTTAAAAATTAAAGTGAGGAAAATCCAAGTTAAAGATCATGTCACAGTCATTGGAAGGCTGTTACACAGATAATGAGTCTTTTCTGTACCACATTTGATGTCTGAGGGTTTGTGATTACTTGCCTGTGCCCTTAAGGAAGTTAAAAACAACTTGCCTGTCATGTTAAATTTGATTTTTAAGGAACAGTTGGCCAGAAATTTGCCTTAAACACACGGACAACGTGTGGCTTCTAGATTCTTGATGGGCAGGCATTATTCGATTAGATTTCTTGGGATTGTTTTATTTAATTACAAGAACAGCTCACCAAACAAGCTAGTCACTGATTGAATTTCTAAACTCAGGTCTGCTGTGTAAAACCAAATGACTCATCAGGAAAACTCTTCAGTGACTCACATGCCAAGACCTTCATGGCAAATAAATATCCCAAGCCATGGACTCTCGTACTGTAAACTTTTATACATACCGAGATCCCTCTCCCAGTATTATATTTGTGTATTTGTGTATGCTGGACTGGGGAACAGCAGATGATAGCTTTTGTTCTGGCTTGATTACCCGTGTCACAGTCAGCTTAGACAAGCCTTCGGACCCTCTAAAGGACACCTCAGTGTCCAGGCTGGATTGTAAGGCTTCAAATCAGAAGTGGGTTTTGGCAGGATTAGTGTGTTGTATAGGTTTGGTCTCACTGGCACAAACCAACGTAAAGGAGGAGAATGGAATTAAGACTATCAGCAAACGTCACCCAGAGCTTTCACTACTTGTTATGCTCAAGAGTGCTCGAATGAACTGCTCTAGCAGGTTACCCACCTATTCCATTCTGTTCGTTCCCAAATGAAGACTTCATACATTGTATTTGTGCCCCGTTAAAAGATTGAATTGCTACAATCTTTAAAATACTATAATACCAAATGATAAACTTAGGCATGAATATGAAGCAAGATCACTCATGCTTGAGAGAGAATCAACACGAAGATGGTTTACTTTCTTTTTTTTTTTTTTTTTTTTTGGCTTTTTAATTTTGACTTTTTTTTTCCTCTCTTTATTAGATATTTTCTTCATTTACATTTCACATGTTATCCAGAAATTTTCCCTTACCCTCCCGCGTCCCCGCCCTGCTCCCCTACCCACCCCCTCCCACGTGATGGCCCTGGCATTCCCCTGTTCTGGGACACATAGAGTCTGTATGACCAAGGGGCCTCTCCTCCCAATGATGGCCAACTAGGCCATCTTCTTCTACATATGCAGCTAGAGACATGAGCGCAGGGGGAACTAGTTAGTTCATGTTATTCTTCCACCTAGAGGGTTGAAGACCCCTTCCGCTCCTTGGGTACTTTCTCTAGCTCCTACCTTGGGAGTCCTGTGTTCCAGCATATGCTATAGTGTTTATTTTGGTGGCTGATTATGGGAGGGATCCCTGGAAGCCGCCGTCACTGGNAGTATCCACATATCAGTGAGTACATGTTATGTGAGTTCTTTTGTGATTGGGTTACCTCGCTCAGGATGACATCCTCCAGATCCATCCATTTGCCTAGGAATTTCATATATTCATTGTTTCTAATAGCTGAGTAGTACTCCATTGTGTAAATATACCAAATTTTTTGTATCCATTCCTCTGTTGAGGGACATCTGGGTTCGTTCCAGCTTCTGGATATTATGAATAAGGCTGCTATGAACATAGTGGAACATGTGTCCTTATAGCCAGATGGAAACTCTTCTGGATATATGCCAAGTAGAGGTATTGCTGGATCTTCCGGTAGATGGTTTACTTTCTAATTTACATTGGGTCATGGGAGATCACAAAAGACTCTTCAAACAATGTTTAGTGGTTTCTCTTTCAAATTAATGGTGCACATAAAAAGATCTCATCTAAAAAAGCCAATGGTTATATTTATTGTAATGTTGACTTATTTGAATGTGGTTCCTTTTAAATCAAGGCGTTTGAAAATTGCAGACTGAGATTTCCATATCAAATCAAGATGGTTAATAGTTACTGAGCCTCAGTGGGGATTAATAAACATAGTCTTAGAGTATTTGGGTTTTCATTTCTTGGCCATAAACTTGATTTGAGTGGTGTTAATTATTTCATTTCTATGACAGAATACCTGGCAAAAAACAGCTTCATCAATTCAGTTTGGTTGACAATTCCAGGGGATGAAAATCCCTCATGGCAGGGAGGGGCAAGAGGTGGGAGAAGGAGGCAGATGGTCATTCTGTGCCCTCAGACAGGAAGCAAACAGTGATTAATGCTTCTGCTCAGCTTGCCTTCTGTTTACTCAGGCTGGAACCCCAGCTCATGAGATAGTATCATCTGTATTAATATATGAGTCCACACCATACCTAATCCAGACGATTCCGAAAAGACAGGCCCAGAGATTATGTCCAAGGGGAGTCAAGCTGATAACTAATATTAACCATCACATGTGAGATTGATAGGAAAGTGTCAGTTAGGAAGGTTCATTTGCTTTAATATAGGCATTTGTATATATGAGATATTTAAAGATGTCTTATGTGATATGTGGAAGTCTAATTTAAATATTATCATTAGCAGGGAGTACATACTTTTAATGGATATTTATATTATGAATTCTTATGATTATGATAGTACATACATACTTATAACTCCAGGACTCAATAGTCAGGAGTGAAAAGGGGGGTGAGGGCACAGGAGGACAGATAATAAGTTCAAAGCCTGTCCGGGCTACAAAAGATAGCAGAGAAGGGAATGGTTAGGGAGGAAATAGACTGTTTCTGGGTTCATAAGAAGAATCCAATGATTCTCTTCCAAGTAAAGTTGTTGTTTTTCTGTGCCTCTGAAAGTACGTTAAATAGTGCCAAAGCTGATTGGAGAGATGGCTCAGAGGTTAAGAGCACTGACTGCTCTTCTGAAGGTCCTGATTTCAAATTCCAGCAACCAGATGGTGTCTCACAACCATCTGTAATAAGATCTGACACCCTCTTCCGGAGTGTCTGAAGACAGCTACAGTGTACTTACATATAACAAATAAGTAAATCTTAAAAAACAAATAAATAAATATATTCTAAAAAAATAATGCCAAAGTTACAGTTTTTCATGATTTATGATAGTATTAAAGAATATCAGATTATCTTATAGCCCTTCATTTTATAAGCTTATTATAATATGACCAAGGAGCAGAGAACAGTTGATGGTGGTGAAGTTCCTGGCTTTAAATGGAACAGCTATATCACCTACTCCTAATCAATGAGAACGCTGCAGGAGAGTGGGCAGAAAGAATGCAGGAGCCAAAGGATGAAAAAACACACACACACACACACACACACACACACACACACACACACACACACACAGGAAAAAGAAGTCTTATGGACCTGAAACAGCCATTATACCCAGGAACTCACAGCAACAGTGGTTATCTGCATGCACCCTCATGTGATTGGACCTATTAACATTCATCCTAAAGGAGGGAAGAGGCCATGAGATCACATCCCTCCCAGAGGGACTACTGGTAGTGAATGGCTATGGAGGAAGTAGCTGTCACTTTTGTCAGGGGTGTAGCCTCTGAAAGCATTCCTTGGCATGAATGCACAGCCTCCTACCCAGGCTTGGGCAAATAATGCCAATTAAACTCATTGAACCACACACAAATAAACCATGAAGATGGGAGAGGGAGTTGCTGGCAAGAAGTGGTTCAGTGGGTGATAGATGGAGATGAAGGAGCAATGGGGTTACAGTGATTAAATTCTGTCATTGAAATGCACAAAACTGTCAAACGAGGAAAGTATCCAATCAGTAACAAGGCAGGAAAGTGCTTTGTCTAGCATGCAGATTACCCTTGGTCCCATCTCCAATACATCAGACACAGAATCGAAAAACAGCCATTGAGTCTCCTAATTAAAAAGTATAACCTGTGCTAAAATATTTTCATTTATTTATTAACCTTTCTCCCCAACTAAGTGGAGATCAACCTACACAGGCCCTCAATAAATGCTTCCAATGAGTATCTATGATTGGTTGACTAGTTTGGATTTGAGTGATTGCACAAAGTCACCAAGGACTCACATAATCAATCTGCTTCAAATGTCACTTGTTCTCCAACCTAACCCCAAGGTAACAGTCACCTTGAGGCCTAAGATCATTATAAATGTACTAATATTTTATTTGAAGTAAAAAAAGGACTGGTGGTATTTAACCCTTCTCACCTTTCAGGCATTGTATGGACATGCTGTAACCCTTCTCACATTTCATCTTCCATAGTATCATCTCCACTCATAAGGAATGCTGAACAATATAGTTTCTTGATTTTCCTTACATTTTTTTTTTTTTTTAGTCTGTGCCATAAAAAAAAGTACTTGAGCCTAAGTGCTAAAAAAGGGAGGAGAGGGTGTTTCTGTAGCTTACAGTTTTAGATGCTGAAAGGTTAAGAAAAGCTGGTCCTGCTGATTCAGTAGGAGTGGAGGCCACACCTGGGCTGTGTCAGGAAAGAAAGCACAGTGCATTGGGTCCAGCGCTGGATGCATATGAAAGACATGCAGAGAAGAAGACCTAGCTAGGAATCAGGGATCAAGTTTGCTCTTGGTGTGATAATCTAGCCTTTTTTCCCTCTCTGTATTCTTCTTATGAGAACAGGACTTGCTATGTAGTGCAAGCTAGCCTCCAAACTGTGATCCTTCTGCTTCAGTCTCCTGAGAGCTGGGATCACAGGTATGATGTGTATTCTACTATGTAATAGCTTACTTACTCTTAACAAAAGAAAGACCCTGCCAAGTACATTAAGCCTTTCTAAGGGCACATCCCAAATGACTTAATTACTATCTGCATCTCTTAAAGTTTTTGTCATTTTATACACCACCTTGTTGGTGAGTGGGCCTTTGACGTACAACTTCTAACTCATCAGAGACTGGTTACCCAGAATTCCCTTGTGAAAAAGTGTTGGGGAATGAATATCAGAATATGCATTTCCATGTTTTGTTTCAAATAATGTAACAAATCTATAGATTTTTTTTCTTATTTTCAAAAAGAGGTCTTATGAAATAATGATTTATCAAATAATTATATATAGGCACCATTACTTTCGCTGAACATATTTATATAATATATAAATTCTGATATACTAAAAACTTAGAAAAATCATAGTG
The DNA here is from genome assembly GCA_902729485.2 of Mus minutoides. NCBI lineage: Eukaryota > Metazoa > Chordata > Mammalia > Rodentia > Muridae > Mus > Mus minutoides. Next base: position 469,776 of record LR750061.1, read on the forward strand.
ATTTAAATGGACACTTTAGACAAGAAAATTATGTCAGAGTTTATCATCGAGCTTTTATGTTTTCTGTATTGGTTTTTCCTTATGAGGTCACTAGCACTAGGGCACACTGGGTGGCTTGCTCAGAGTCTCAGAGGTCATAAAAGTGTGAGGCAGACCATGAGTGTAAATGACCGAGGCTCACACCGCATTCTTGCCACTACATTAAGATGGGCATTATTGACTAAAGGATCCTTTGTTCTGCACTTTGCTTCTATGAAATGAACATTAGAGTATAAATATTTTAACATGAATACTAATCTGGTGTCTTTTGGTTTTCAAGCTGTTTATGTGGAATGGAAAAGTCTTGCTAGGTTGCTGGTGGGTTGCACTGTAGAAGTGTGTTTCAACACCATTGTTATATTGCTGGACCATCAAACTGTAGAAGCCATTTGCTAGGAATTTGGAGGATGTTTCCCTGTAAAGATTGTGTAGTGCTTCCACCATTGATCCAGATGCCTATTTAACTCTTGATGAATGTGATAGAGCATGCAAATAGTACTATCAGAAAACTATTTCTTCACATTTAATAAGTTTTAAATGGCATTAACAATCTGTGCAGACATGGTGCTGCATATGTGATACAAAGTAGACTCATCGACTTTGCAACCTTGTCTGATGAAAGAAAGTGTCAGACATATAAAATAGTTCCATAGAATATATTAATGTCCGGGCTGGAGAGACAGCTCCACTCATCGGGTTAAGAGCACTGAATGTTCTTCCAGAGGACCCGGGTTCAATTCCCAGAACCCATATGGCAGCTTGAAACTCTCTGTAACAAACATACATGCAGACAAAACACCAATGCACATAAAATAAAAATATAAAAAATTAGGCCGGGCGTGGTGGCGCATGCCTTTAATCCCAGCACTTGGGAGGCAGAGGCAGGCGGATTTCTGAGTTTGAGGCCAGCCTTGTCTACAGAATGAGTTCCAGGACAGCCAGGCCTATACTGAGAAACCCTGTAAAGCTTCAAGAAAACATCTGAAGCATAAGAGGTATGATTGAACAGTGTCCTGAGGATGGAGAGAGTAAAATGTGAAGGGTCCCTTCCTTCTAAACCTAATTGATTCACAACACTGTGATGATGCCAAGAGAAACAGGAAGTATTGACATAAAAGGGTTACACCCCCAGAAAAGAAAGACATCTGTGTCCCCTGGCACTTAATGACCATACTGTCCCTTTCTCCCATAAATTGATTTACGTGTCACAGACCCTCTTGGTACATCAAGGGGTTTCACGTCTCCTGGAGAAAAAAAAAATCTAAGTAGAAACTGAATTTTCACAATCTCAGACTATCTTCTCAAAAAGCTTTCATAATGACTGGGCACCTCATCAAGAAGACAGTGAAGGAAGCCAGAAAGTTCCTAGTTAACCTCAATTAGTAACATAGACAACTTCTGTAGCACTGCAGACAGAACTCACAAGATACACTGTAAAATCCATATAATCCATACTCCTATCAAAATTTCAAAACCTGATCCCTAAGATGAAGACTAACTGGACAAATCTAGACTAGGGAATATTTCACAAAACTGATTCAAAAGTATCAAGGTAATAAAAGCAAAGACTTGGTGAAAACAAGCAAGAAAAAAAAAACTATCAAGGTAGAACAGTTAAATACAAAGAAAAACTGGTGATAAAAGTATTTGATCACATAATTGATATTTTATCATATATGTGGTATTTTATCAAATATATATTTTATCATATATATAGTATTTGATCATATATGATCAAGATATATAATAAAATCAAAGCTTGCAGAGAAGAATGAAGATATATTGACAGTAGGAATGAATGACATACAGCAGATGGTCTGTGATTTTAACACCGGATATCTTCATGTAAAGGATATTGGAAGGTAAATGGCCTGTGATTAATACCTGACATCAATCGCATGTAAAGATATTGGAAGGAAATTCAGCTGAGACTTAAAACTCCATGACCTGAGAGAGGTGCAAATGCCAATCGTGTCATCTCACTTCTGCCTCCTGGATGAAGTGACTCATCAATGATGTGTTCTTTTCATAGCGTTGTCACAGCTGATAGTGCCTTAAGAGATTCACGTAGCTTCTCAGTGGGACAATCGCTGTGTCTGCTCTCTAAGGGCTGCATCTCACTACATTGAGATGGATACCCTTTGCTTGCTGAATTGTGGAAAATTTGCTGAGACTATTTGGTTGAAGGAGAACATCTGAAACACTGTACCAGCAAGCTATGATGGCTGCTGGGCAGGGGATTTCCCAGTATTCACAGAAGCTCTCATCCCTTGGTCTTGATTTGTGGACTGTGATTCATTGACAAATGTTTTGTAAAAGCAATAATTAAAATGACAGTAACAACATGTACTTGTTTAGGTCTCTTTGGATCAAGTATACTTTTAAGTGATATATGTATATAACATTTAACTCTCTGGCTTATGTACATACCCATTTTTCAGATGAGTAAACTGAAGTATCATTTAGTTGACTTGGATAGGTGAACAACGTTTTAATATTAAAAAGTAGATTGGTCAGTAGGTAACCCAGATTTAAGATATTTCAGCTCATCATATTCAGTTGGAATCTGACTTTCTTTGCGTTATGCCAGGAAGTTAAACCAAACAAGCAATAAGAATTGATCATGAGACGTCCAATGTGGCAGTATCAAGTATAAACAACCCTCAGATGTAATTAGGGTCTAAGCCTAACTTCTCAATCAGCAGGACTGGAGCCTCCTAATTCTTTGCCAGGATGAAGACAGCCTTTTTACAGGATATTTAGCAGCCTTCCTGGCTGTTATCCAATCAGCATCCAGAGCAAGCACTTTCTCTCTCGTCAATATTCCCATACAAGTCTGTCAGATGTCTCATTTACAGGAGACAAGGCAGGTGAGGAATGATTCACTTAGGGATTTTTATACTGCACCCTGCATTTTCAATGCACCCTACATTTCTTGTAGTCACATATTAGTTCAATGAATTATCGAAGTATGGCAGTCAAATCTCCTTTTCTGCATAGTAATAGTGACTTAAGTGACATTGTTAGTATGAACACACACACACACACACACACACACACACACACACACACACACACACACACACTCATTTCCACACGTTGGTCTGTCTCCTGCAGATTGATTTTGGGTATCACTGAAAGCGTATGTTAAGAGTCATGGGGCCTGAGGCTATCCAGATGGCTCAGCCTCCAAGCTGAAGAACTGAGTTTGAGCCCAATTGCCCACGTGGTGGGAGACTAGAACTGACCCCTGTTAAGTCAGTCTTCAGTTGACATTATCTGCAAGTCAGTTAAGCTATCTCATCTTTACACATAAAATAAGCACCGAGCAAGGTTTTCTTTCTTATGTACTCGGAAGTCCGAGTCTTCAGAAGCCTAGGCACAGACTCTGAAGACAGTCTGAGGCTTTACAGTTTCCTATCTCTGGATTCAACAAAGCTGAGATGAGGACTCGTTTGTGGTCTGGAAATTTGAGATCACCGAGGACAATTAGAGGAGAGGCCAGTCTGGAAAGGAGGGAACAGCTTTAGGCCCTCAGCTGGTGTGAAATACTATAAAGGAATCGAATCACCATAGAAGACATTAGGGGGCTTCAAGGGACAGAACAACTGATTTCTCCACTGAGTCCTAACTGAGACCCAGTCAGGCATCTTTCCTGGGTCCTCTGACTGCTCCCAGCTGGCAGGATCTGTGATTGTTTACCTCTCTGCTTTCCCCAGTAGACTGGGAGCCCCAGGGGGCAAGGACTAAAAAAGTCTCCTTTGTATTTGTGTCTCCAACATCTGGCTTTAAGTTTGGTACTTAGCAGATTCTTAAAAAAAAAAAAAAAAAAAAAATGCCACCAAAAAGAAAAAATATTAACAAGAAAAAAAAAATCAAACAACAAAAATATACATAGTAAACTAGATCTGATACTAAACTTTATTTATATGTATCTTTGTATTCCAAACCTCTATGTATTCTACTCAGCAAAATGTATCTTTTAAAGGTTGTTAGCAAGGTTTGAAGACACCAGACTGTATTGAAGGCAATTTGGAGACAGGGTCAGGAGAACCATGAATTCAATAGCATTTTATTTCCCAAATGAATTTTTTAAAAATAAGAAATAAATATTTGCTGAAACAAAATTAAAATGGAACAAACATTTTAAAGAGATCTCAGAGTCACATAGGTTCAAACATTTTGTCATTCATTATATATACAACTGAATGGGGTGGGGGTGACTCTAAGTCTTTTTTTCTCCTCCTTGTCTTAGTAGCCTGTGTGCTAAGGAGCAGGCAATGCATAGAACTTATTCTTTATTTTGCTTTAGTCTTGGACCTTAGTATTTAAAAAAAAAACTTCAAGGCAAAGCCCATGAATTTTACTAGTCAGCTATTATGACGAAATTTTAAAATAAATTTTAATGTCAATAATAACCCTGTACAATTTAACTGATAGTCACTTAGTTACTATTTAATTTTCAGTTACTAAACCTCTTTCAAACTAAGACTAATTTTTAAAATTAGCATTTATATTCTAATTACAGAGGAAGGTAATTTATGGACACACACAAAAAAAACTATCTTTCCAGTATTTTTTAACCTGATAGAAATTACATTAGCAGTAAAGCCATGTAGATGTAAAAATAATGGAAGAAGAAATGAAGAGATATATATTTCATTTATATAGGAAAATAGATAAACTCATTCATATTCTTTACACAATTTAATAATCCATGAAATTATCATCACTGCCCAGTTCTCCAGGTTTTTGTAACATCAGTTCATTTTTGCATATGCAGAATGAGTGTGTGCCTCAATGCTTCCATTTCTTACTGCACCTGGATTCTTCCTTCTGTAAGCAGAAGTATATTTAGTAGGACACTAGATTGGAGCAGGTGCGGGAAAGAGAGAGAGAGAGAGAGAGAGAGAGAGAGAGAGAGAGAGAGAGAGAGAGAGAAGTTTGTTGAGTAGGAAACTGGGAGGATCTGGAAAAAATTGGAGGAGGGGAGAACATGATCAATATAGATTATATTTTAATTTTTTTAAACAAACAAACAAACAAACAAACAAGCCTAAGAATGGATGCAGCTCTACCTCGTCTGAATATACACATAAAGGAGTTCTCTTAAAAGAAAAGGGGATACAACTTTAGATCATTGTGTTAGGCAGAATAAGCTAAGCCCAAATATCAGTTGCTTTTTCTCATGTGTGGAATTCAGTTTATGCATTACAATTTAATCTTATATACATAATATCATATAAAATAGGATGGGCGTATTCGGGGAAAAAGAAAGAAAGTGTCAGGCTGGGAAGGATAGCCTGTAGCAGTAGTGGGAGGATGAGATCCATATAAGCAAGTGTTAATGTTGGATTAAAATCTAGCTTTTACAGTGAATGTACACTAATAAAAATAGCATAATTTTATAAACACAATGTAGGAAAACATGTCTTATAAAAAATATACTACCATGAAATCTTCACAAATAAAACAAACCAAGATATCAGGTGCTCAGATCACAAAAGGGAGAGATAGCTCCCCTTTACACTTAGAACAGATAGAACCATCCTTAAGCCTGGCTTTGGGTTTACCCCCTGTGGTGGTTTGAATATGCTTGGCTCAAGGAGTGGCACTGTTATAAGGTGTGGCCTTGTTGGAGGAAGTGTGTCACTGTGGAGGTAGGCTTTGAGACCTAGCCTGAAAACAGTCTGCTCTTGGCTTCCTTTCAATGAAGATGTAGAACTCTCAGCTTCTTCTCCAGCAACATGCCTGCCTGGACACAGCCATGATCCAGCCTTGATGATAATGGACTGTACCTCTGAACCTGAAAGCCAGCCCCAATTAAATATTGTTCTTTATAAGAGTTGCCTTGGTCATGGTGTCTCTTCACTGCAGTGGAGACCCTGACTAAGATATCTCCTACCCTGAACTTTCCAGACTCTGTTGGACATCATCTTAGAGTTTCTTATCTAAACCACACAGTCATTCAGTGGCTACACTGCACTTACATGTTTCTTTCAATACATTGATGTGATGGTTATCAAGATGAATGATTTTTTTATACTTTCATTTGAATATCTGTGTTTATAGCTGCACTACTCATAAGACACAGGAAATAGAAATGGAACCATCCTAGAATGTGTCAACAGATTAGTAAGTAAGGAAAATATCATATGAATGCACAGTGGAATTCTAATACAACCATTTAAAAAGATGAAATAATGACATTTTCAGGAAAAAAAATCATGCAACTAGAAATTACATTGTTAAGCAAAATTTAACAAGATCCAGAAAAAGAAACACAGAGTGATTTTTTTTGCATTTGAGAATATTTATTTGTTTGTTTGTTAAACGACGCCAAGGGAAAGTGCTTTTAATTCTTTTTTAATGTGGCAACAATACGTTAATGGTAACACAAAATTAATCACTTATGTATATAAAGCACACTCATATCTCAGCAATTACCGTGATCTTTCCTCCTTTTTTCCCATCTGCTCAACAACACCTGTGTTTGTCACCGAGGAAGTTCACACATCAGGTCAGTCTCAAAGATGCTGTTTAGTCTCTCATTTCAGTCTTTTCTAAACACTTGCGACAAAACTACCTAACAAGTCTCATTTCTTCTTGCTCTTCAATAAGGCATACAACTAAGCAATACATATGTGGTGTGTGTGTGTGTATGTGTGGTGTGGGGTGTGTGTGTGTGTGTGTGTGTGTGTGTGTGTGTGTGTGTGTGGTGTGTGTGTNAGGTGTGTGTGTGTGTGTGTGTGTGTGTGTGTGTGTGTGTGTGTGTGTGTGTGTGTGTGTGTTTAGGTATATATAAATTTCAAACACTTATGTGTAGGTCACAAAACTGGAAAGAGGAATGAAAATATTTTGGGGGAGTTGGGAGACAAAGAGGCTACTAAAGTAATGGAATAAGAAGACAGAGCCTGGGACTAACTGGGTGAAGAAAGGTAATAATCTGGGGTGGGGAAGGGTGTGGGGATGCAGATGGGAAGGAGTATGATTAGGAACAAAGTGTAATGACATATATAATATATGCAAATGTGTCTGAATGAAACCTGTTATTTGTATGCTATCCTAAACTTTTATTAAGAAAAAACAGAAAATATGGAGAAGGAAGAAAGGCTGGGGTTCCCAGAAACTGACCACGTCATCAGTGAGCTGATTCTAGCTGCACCGTGACTCTGTAGTATCTTCCTGGTGATTGTGCAATACTACCCAAACACCTTGGCGTGAATGGATTTATCACATACTGCATAGCTACTGCCTTGCTTTCCAGTGGGTGAAGAAGGAAACCAGACTAGATAAAGAGAAAAAAATATATAATCTTGCTATCCAACTTTGTAGTGTGTAGGCTTGGTGAAGAAAGGAGCCAGTGCCACCGTTTCCTTTGATACCACTATACACAAGGGTGTCAAGCTCCATCTGAAGGTGATTTTAGTTCTCATTTCGCAGTGTTACCAAAATGAAGCGCTGCATTTCCAGCCTTTGACAAAGAGGCCTTTTCTGTGGCTGGATTTTAGATACCACAAACAATAGGATGTGAAGGGATGGAGAAATATTCTAACTGCAGTGTTGTCCAAAGAGGCTTTTGTGTGTATGACCCATCTGTAAGTCTTTCCTTGATGGTCACACTGGAGCAGTCACTTTGCTCCAATGATGCCAACAGACACTTGGATGTCTGTAAAAATCATTTCTGAGTTACATAGGTTTCTTTCAACTTTGTTAGCCCAGCTCCCAAAGCAACACAAAACCCAAAGAGTGACATTTGTACGTTGAGAGCATCATTAATATGGCTATGGAATAAGGATCTAATTTAGCGATGTAAAATTATTTGGTAATTTACCACAAATGAGTTAACCTCTTCATATTCTAGAGGAAACAAAACAAGAACAATCTTCCTTACCATGCACTCTTTAGCCCACTGAGCCATACGACTCTCAAGTGTAATTAGACTCAGACATAGTGACTCCAGTAAAGCTCTGTTTATAAACTGAAAGCTCATTTCTGACCCAGGAGGCTACATTTATAGAAAATTATCTTACCAAGTCTAAAGACTTAAAAAATTGATCAGCGTTTTAAATGGATCTATTATTGATCAAAGCAGTGCAATTTGTATGACAAATATTTTTTCTGGGTTAATTGTAACTCACCTCAATTAGCACTAGTAAGATGTGGGATCCTGTATTAATTTTCCCTTGTTTTAAAAGCATCATTTCTCACAGATATACTCTAAATAAGCGTACTGTGGACACTGAGAAACCCAGTTATAGGAGCATGGCACAGTAACTGCAACATTTTTTGTGTTTTCTTATTTGATTGATTTGGTTTGTTTGTTTTTAGACAGGGTCTTCTGTAGACCAGGCTGACCTCCAACTTGCTATATATTACATGCTGGTCTTAAGCTCATGATTTTCCTACCTTTGAGGCATTTACCACCATGAGCCATTCCTATTTTTATATGAGTTCTATTCGGTGACTTATTTTTGCACAATTTTTTTTTTACAAATCTTACCCTGGAAAAGATTTTGTTTATTGGTTTGCTTAGATATTATTATTATTATTATTATTATTATTATTATTATTATTATTATTATTATATTTTCTTTATTAACATTTAAAATGTTATCCCCTTTCCTAGTTTCCCCTCCAAAAATCCCCTATCAACCCCCTTCCTCCTCCCCAACCCAACCACTTGCATTCCTGGTCCTGGCAGTCCCCTTTCCTGGGGCATAGAGCCTTCACAGGACCAAGGGCCTCTCCTCCCATTGATGACCGACTAGGCCATCCTCTGCTACATATATAGCTAGAGCCACAAGTTCCACCAAGTGTTTTCTTTGATTGGTATAGTTCCAAGGAGCTTTGGGGGTACTGGTTAGTTCATATTGATGTTCCTCCTATGGGGCTTCAGTCCCCTTGAGCTCCCTGGGTATTTCTCTGGCTCCTTCATTGGGGACCTTGTGCTCCGTCCAATGGATGACTGTGAGCATCCACTTCTGTATTTTCCAGGCACTGGCAAAGCCTTGCAGGAGACAGCTATATCAGGCTCCTGTCAGCAGGTTCTTTTTGGCTAGTGTCTGGGTTTGGTGGTTGTTTGTGGAGTCGATTCCCAAGTGGGTCAGTCTCTGGATGGTCATTCCTTCAGGCTCTGCTCCGAACTTTGTCTCTGTAACTCCTTCCATGGGTATTTTGTTCCCCATTCCAAGAAGGAACAAAGTATCCACACTTTGGTCTTCCTTCTTGAGTTTCATGTGTTCTGCAAATTGTATCTTGGGTATTCTAAGTTTCTAGGCTACTATCCACGAATCAGTGAGCGCATATCATGTGTGTTCTTTTGTGATTGGGTTACCTCACTCAGGATGATATCCAGATACATCCATAAATGTATCTGGGTTTGCCCAGGAATTTCATAAATTCATTGTTTTTAATAGCTGAGTAGTACTCCATTGTGTAAATGTACCACATTTTCTGTTTCCATTCTTCTGTTGAGGGACATCTGGGTTCTTTACAGTCGCTTAGATCTTTGGGTGTTTTGTAAGTATACCTGGCCATACTCACCCCTATCTCCTCACAGATACCCTTTAAGTATCTACTCAACTTTGTGTAGGCTTTGTTTTTTATAACTTGTCAAATGCAGTAGCATCTCCCAGAGTTATGAAATCTAGCCAGCCAGCAGCCAGAAAGTTCCCAGTTCCATGCTAGCTTGATACCTCCATGGCCTATGACTCACATTTGATTTTCACAAACCATAGTGTCTTAAGGTCAAGTTCTAGTAGGTAACCAATAACATTGGCAATATCCTATAATGTTTGAGGGTTCATAACCAATAACCCCACAAATAAATAGCCTGTATCAAGCCCTAAGATTTTTATTTGTCATACTGTGGTACCTAGTAGAGTCATTAGCTGTCTATTATAGGGTATAAGCGTAACTATTTTTATATATTGTATGAAGCTTATAGAGTAGTAGGCAAGCATATGACTTTTTTCTAAAGTGTTTCTTTAGTGTTGGTTATTCCTTTCCCACCCCAACCCCCACTCACTTCTCTGCCATGAGCTACTGTCTCACCCCCAATTTTTATTCTTTCTGGGCTTGCTATAACTTCACTTTTTCTCTTGTCCCAGTGCAGAGTGCCAGGTTTCAAAATTGCTCATACAATTTTCAAATCTTCCTCTGTCTCTCTCTGTCTCTCTGTCTCTCTGTCTTTCTCTCTCAACTCCACTATCTTTCTAGGCATGAATGAGGAAAATGGGAAGTAACTATGGCACAACCTACAAAGGTTTCTGTCTTGAAATCTCCTCTGCCAAACAAATTTGTCATTTCCTTTAAATTCACCCCCTTTGGATTTCTCAGAACAGGGACAGAATAAAACCCGATTCTTAGTTAGAATTATCATCCATTCAAGGCAGAGTCATTTCTTTTTCTGGAAACCTCAGAATCCAGCCCTCCATTGCCTGTGTTTCTCTCAATATTCAAGTCTCCCGAGCTTTGATAAGAATGGCCTGTTTCTCTCTGCTGTGTTCCATATTCTCCATATGAACCACTTCCAAAGGTCTAAGGACCACATGGCCATGTTTAACACAGTGAACAGTATAACACCTCAGGAACATCTGTTCTTTTTTTAATGTTTCCTTTATTTTCTATTAGATATTTTCTTCATTTACATTTCAAATGTTATCCCCTTTCCTAGTTTCCCTTCTGAAAATCCCCTATCCTCTCCCCCCTACCCCTGCTCCCCAACCCACCCACTCCCACTACCTAGTCCAGGCATTCCTTTATACTGGGGCATAGAACCTTCACAGGACCAAGGTCCTCTTCTCCCATTAATGGCCAACTAGGCCATACTCAGCTACATATGCAGCTAGAGCCATGAGTCTCTCCGTGTGTTTTCTTTGATTGATGGTTTAGTCCCAGGGAGCTCTGGGTTACTGGTTAGTTCATATTGTTGTTCCTCCTAGGGGGCTGAAAACCCCTTCAGCTCCTTGGGTACTTTCTCTAGCTCCTTCATTGGGGACTATGTGCTCTAATGGATGACTGTGAGCATCCACTTCCGTATTAGTCAGGCACTGGCAGAGCCTCTCAGGAGACAGCTATATCAGTCTCTTGTCAGCAAGCTCTGCTGACATCTGCAATAGTGTCTGGGTTTGTTGGTTGTTTATAGGATAGATCCCCAGATGGGGTAGTCTCTGGCTGTCAGGACCAGTTTTCTCTACTGGCTACTTTTTCTCATTTTGATGAAAGGAAGTTTGGGAAGAATTGATCCAGCTCACAGAGTATGGTGTAGTCTATCACGTGGGAAAACCGTAGTGCTAAGAGCTTGACATCTCTGGCCACTCTGTTTCTATAGTCAGAAAGGAGGGATGAGTGCCAGTCCTCAGCTCATGTTCTCCTTTTTATTCAGTCCATCAGTTAAGGTGACTCTCCCAGGTAATCTAAATCAGAAAATCCCCCACAGTCATGCACTGAGATTCAATATCTCGCCAATCATTATAATCCATCCCATGTGACCTATTCTTAGATTCGGCTTTTCTAATATTTTTCTCTTGAAAGATCTACATTAAAAGTTCAGGGCAGGGTCCACACTAATAAAGTGAATGCCATCATATCATATCATATCATATCATATCATATCATATCATATCATATCATATATTAATGGTGTATGTTACAAAAGTGAAATTTTTGCACAGATAACTGCCACTGATGTTTGACTCCTGATAGGATTTTGAAACTATATCCATTCCAAGTGCCAGAGTCCCAGAAGCTCTCCAGCGACTTCAGAGACTTGAGATACATCTCTGCCTGAAAGAAGGGATCACTCTTGTACTTGGTTCAGAGACTCCATTAACAACACTTAAATGCCTCTCCAAGGAGGAACCAAGTGTTGAAATTTGCTTGATTTTGAGTTTAGAAATATTGATCATGATTTTTAAAAGAGCTCAGAATCCCAGTGGCATTTCCTGAACCACGTAATTTGTTCTAATTAACGATGTTTATGATATCTTCAAATAAAGTTAAAATAACGAGAATTTACCCAAAGGAAAGCAATGGAGCCACAAACTACGCTCAATTTTACAGTGTCTACAGCAGCAGTTTATGAACCAACTGCTAATATTCCAAGTCCTTCCAGTTTTATTTTTGACAAGAAGAAGTTGTATATTTTAAATGTTAGGTTCTCGTGGCTAGTGGTAAACCCAAAATTCAAATCTCATATTGTCCAGCTTAAAAAACATCTCCTAAAGTCATTTATTCACATTAGCTGCTTTACAGAGATGTGAAATGTTTTGTGTTTAAAAGGCTAAGAAACTAGTTGAAGTTTCTGCAAATTAATATGATTAATAGATTTTGGTAATAGAACCATAATTGACTCAGGTGATAAGAGACACACTTGTGATGATGTCACAGCACTGAATGCTTCGTGCACATGTGCCTGTGGGTGACAAACTGCTAGCTACTTTACATAGATTTCTATCCCTTATTTGCCTTGAGTGTGGGATTTTTTTTTTTTTTTTTTGGTTTTTCAAGACAGGGTTTCTCTGTATAGCCCTGGCTGTCCTGGAGCTCACTTTGTAGACCAGGCTGGCCTTGAACTCAGAAATCCACCTGCCTCTGCCTCCCGAGTGCTGGGATTAAAGGCGTGCGCCACCACGCCCGGCCCGAGTGTGGGATTATTAATCCTAGTGTTCTCATTAGGAAAGTACAGTTCAAAGTGATGACATACACTGCAGAATGCTACAGCTCAGAACTATAGGGTCAGAATTGTGACTGTGCGGGTTGTGATTTTTCTTCATCTATGAGCTCTGACCCAGCATCAACCTCTCTTCATCTAATGCGTGTGCACTGCAGGGTAAGCCCAGATTACTGTGAATATCATTTTTAACCTATTTTATATTGGATAAACAATAAACTAGGTTGTATAATTCAGTATATTTTGACAACTCAGAACTTAGAAAAAATACAGAAACCAATATGAAGTGAAAGAAATTAAAGATATGTACATTTCTAAAGCTATGGGCAATTCATGACTATTGAGCATGTCTGTTCTAGGGATGATCCTCCTGATAGATAATCCAATTCTAAACAGGCACAGCCCTAGACATATATACATATGAGAAACACTTAATGAACTTAGGTTGTGTTTACAAAATGTGTGTGTGTGTGTGTGTGTGTGTGTGTGTGTGTGTGTGTGTGTGTAGAGCAATGAAATTTAAAGAATAGTAAAGAATAAGAAAGAATAAGAGACCTTGCATTTGAGGAATCGGGGTTCATAAGAGGAGTTGAAAGGAGAAAAGAGGGGCGAGGAAATGGTGCAAATAATGTACTTAAATATGAATTCTCCAAAATTAAATGAAATATAGATTAAAATAAATAAATAAAAACACATAAAATAATCCACATCTTTACTTCTGAAGCTGATAAAAATAATTCTTTTAATGTTATTGCTTTGGAAGGAAAATTTATCATCTAGTGCTGAAAGCTAGTAAGTCAGCTTTCTAAAATAAACGCTCAAAAGGCTAAATGTACCTCCTGGTTGGTTTACCACAGCAGTGGTTCTTCCTTGTCCTTGCCTGTTGCTTAGCAACAGATTGTCTGATGTTCTATTAGTGCTGACAGGTCTGAGGGATGATTGACTATGTGGGATAGTCAGGGTAGAGGCACTGCCTGCCTGAAATCCATATGGAGAGAGTGAAAGGCTCAAAGGTGGGCTTACTGATGGTGATGGCATCCTGTCAGTGGCATGAGTGGGCACTAAAATCTTCCCATCTATCTATATGTCTATCTATCTATCTATCTATCTATCTATCTATCTATCTATCTATCTATCTATCATCTCTTTTTTCAATTATTTTATTAGATATTTTCTTTATTTACATTTCAAATGCTATCCTGAAAGTCCCCTATACCCTCTCCCCATGCACTTCCACTTCCTGGCCCTGGCATTCCCCTGTACTGGGGCATATAAAGTTTGCAAGACCAAGGGGCCTCTCTTCCCAATGATGGCCGACTAGACCATCTTCTGCTCAATATGCAGCTAGAGACACGATCTCTGGGGGTACTGGTTAGTTCATATTCTTGTTCCACCTATAGGGTTGCAGACCCCGTCAGCTCCTTGGGTACTTTCTCTAGCTCCTCTATTGGGGGCCCTGTGTTCCATCCAATAGCTGACTCTAAGCATTCACTTCTGTGTTTGCCAGGCACTGGCCTAGCCTCACACAAGACAGCCATATCAGGGTCCTTTCAGCAAAGTTTTGCTGGCATATGCAATAGTGTCTGCATTTGGTGGCTGATTATGGGATGGATCCCCAGGTAGAGTAGTCTCTAGATGGTTCATCCTTTCATCTTAAGTCTAAACTTTTTCTCTGTAACTCTTTCCATTGGTATTTTGTTTTCTATTCTAAGGAGGAATGAAGTATCCACATGCTGGTCTTCTTTCTTCTTGATTTTCTTGTGTTTTGCAAATTGTATCTTGGGGATTCTAAGTTTCTGGGCTAATATCCATTTATCAGTGAATGCATATCAAGTGACTTCTTTTGTGATTGGGTTACCTCATTCAAGATGATATCCTCCAGATACATCCATTTGCCCAGGAATTTCATAAATTCATTGTTTCAATGGCTGAGTAGTACTCCACTGTGTAAATGTACCACATTTTCTGTATCCATTCCTCTGTTGAGGGATATCTGGGTTCTTTCCAGCTTCTGGCTATTATAAATAAGGCTGCTATGAACATAGTGGAGCATGTGTCCTTATTACCAGTAGAAACATCTTCTGGGTATATGCCCAATAGAGGTATTGCTGCATCTTCCAGTAGTACTATGGCCAATTTTCTGAGGAACCACCAGACTGATTTCCAGAGTGGTTGTACAAGCGTGCAATTCCACCAGCAATGGATGAGTGTTCCTCTTTCTCCACATCCTCGCCAGCATCTGCTGTCACCTGAATTTTTGATCTTAGCCATTCTGACTGGTATGAGCTGGAATCTCAGTGTTGTTTTGATTTGCATTTCCCTGATGATTAAGGATGTTGAACATTTTTTCAAGTGCTTCTCGGTCCCTCTGTATTCCTCAATTGAGAATTCTTTGTTTAGCTCTGTACCCCCATTTTTAAAGGTTTTATTTGAATTTCTGGAGTCCAGCTTCTTGAGCTCTTTGTAGACGTTGGATATTAGTCCCCTATCAGATTTAGGATTGGTAAACATCCTTTCTATCATCTCTACCATCTCCCCCCCCCCTTTCTCCAGTCAGTTTTCCTCATTCTAACACTTCTTTGCCATGTAAAAAAACAAACACAGAGTTCTAAGTATTTGTTTTTGTGATTATTATTACCATTCATCTACATTTAATAAATTATGTTTACCCCATCTCACTTTAAATTTAAGCTTCTATTTGTTGTTTTTTAAATAAAACAAAATTCAAACTTAGATCTAAAGTGAATTTCTTCTATTTTTGACTGATAAAACATCTCTGCTACTTACATGAATAAATATTTATTTTATTTTAAATCTACTTCTTGGACCAGCCAGAGGGCTTACTGGCCAAGTATTTAATTCCTTGAACCCACATAGCAAAAGGAGAGAAAAACTGGCCCTCCACATTGTCCTCTGACCTACATGCACTCCCTCAACACACACTTTATTTTTAGTCATTCTTTTTTGGTTTGGCTATTTTAGTTACTTACATTTGAAATGTTGGCCCCCTTCCCTTTTAGGTCTCCCCTCTGCAAACTTCCCATCCCATCCCCCCTGGCCTTTGCCTATGAGGGTTTTCCTCCACACACCCACCAACTCACTCCCAGCCTCACAGCTCTAACATCCCCCTACACTGGGGCATCAAGCCTCCATAGGACGAAGGGCCTCCCTCCCATTGATGCCAGATAAGGTAATCCTCAGCTACAAACGTGGCTGTAGCCATGGACCTATCCATCTTTAGTTGGTGGTTTTGTCTCTGAGAGCTCTGGGGGATCCAGTTAGTTGATATTGTTGTTCTTCCTATGGAGTTGCAATCCCCTTCAGTAGTTCTTATTGGAAAGCTCTGATTACTAAATTATAGTCCTTAAAAAAAAAAAAAAAAAAAAGACAGATTAGGCCCTTCCCTTAGAATTTTATTTCAGCATTACTGTTCTATTGTTGTCTGCCAGTATTTAAGTTACACAGGTAATCTTTGTATTATTTACTGTGGTTAAGAATCAAAATGAGTTAGGTTAGATGTGATATAGCATGTTGTGGAAGCTACTCCATCAAATATGCCTTGATAATTGTCTTACATAAACGAAAAGTTTTAAACAGTAGTATTTAAGAAAATTTTAGGAGTTAAAACTCATAAATTCTAGACTAAAAATTCTTGATTTTATGTAATGTAGACTGCTTGTGCACAGAAGACAGTCATGGGAGAATTATTAACAGATACTAAGATGTGATTTGTGGAAAGACATACATCCCATTACCCAACCACAGCTTACTCCTGCTAAAGTGTTCACTCTTCCCTTAACTTGAGGCAGAAGAAGACGGAATTTTTCTATATGTCATGTTATTTCTTTGTGATATATTGATAAAATTAGTTGCAAGCTCTTGACAATTTTTGCAAGCTCTTGTAGATTTAAATATTTTGAATATTTGAAAGATTGAATCAGTCGGTACTTGAAGTGTCCAATGCAGAAGACAGGTATTTTCTATATGTGAAATTGCACTTTGACTTCTTTGACTCAAGATAGAGGTTTGTTGTGTTCTTTCAACTTACAGCCTATTTTTGTTGCCTCTAATTAGCATTGTAAATTAAGAAATATGCATGGAAATGACCACACGGTTTTGTCTCACATCTCTCTCCATTCAGTTGCTTACATTTTCAGTTTCTTGATATCTCTAAGAACTATGTTGGTCTCACAGTTTTAATATCTTTAAACATTGCTTCTAATGTTCTAACTTGAGTAATAAGGCATTAATTGCTTGTATTTCCTCTTTTTACTGCATTTTGAAGTTCTCAGTAATTGGAACTATGTTTTTCCCAGTTCCAATTGTTTGATTCATATTTTCAGTAGAATATCCCTTAGCCTTTCTCTATTTCAACTTTTACTTGAACGTGTCTATTAGTGCTGTGTATTAGTTACTTGTATATTGCTGTAATAAAACAATAGCTAGGGAAATTTATATATTAAAAAGTTTGCTTTGGCTTATGGTTCCAGAAAGTAGCAGTCCAGAATGGTAGAGATGTGGCAGACTGTAGCAAGCATGGTTATTGGAAGAAGATGCTAAAGCTCGTATATTGAACTGAATGCAGAAAGCAAAACATGGACTAAGAAATGACTCTTTAAACGCACAAAGTCCATTCATATAGATATGTTTATTTATGTCTGTGTGTTCTTATCTGTTTCTACCCTTACATTTCTCATAAGCCTTAATAATTAGCAAAGTGACAAAATGATAAGCGGATACTCTAGATAAATCATAAAAATGTTTTCTTTGACATATTTAACAAGGTGCTTTGACAAAGAAAAAGAAATAAAGCACTCATTTAAATTTTGAACTCAAAGACCACATCAATCTTAATTAGAACTTCTCTTCTTCACTTCCATTGGCTGCTCAATCTGCATGCCATGTTTTGATTTGCTCTCTATTTGATAAACTATCATAGTATGCAGTTGTTGGGGCTTATTGAAAAAGCATCTTCTCTTCTCTTTGTTCAGACTATTTGCTAACCAGTCTAATGTGAGCTGTTTCTTGTATTCTAGCTGATTTTTGAAATATTATTCAAATCCAAATTACTCTTCACAAAAAAATTAAAAAAGAAACTATTTTGAGTCTCTTTATACTTCAAAGTCTGTTATATTTGTTATCAGACTTTATGTGTAGTGTGGAAATTAAGGTTTAGACAAACCATTTCTCTCAGTATAGTAAAGGAAAGAGGGTTGTTGGGGGACTTTTTATTATTATAATTTAATCTTTTTTTTTATAATCCAGTCATTATCCCCCTCCCAGTCCACCCTTCCACAGTTTCTTATCTCATTCCTTTTCCCCTATCTCCAAGAGAATGTCCCCACACCATCCCCAGCTCACCAGACCTCCCCACACCCTGGGGCTTCACATCTCTTGAGGGTTAGGGACATCTTCTATCATTAAGGCCAGAACAGGAAGTCCTCTGCTGTATGTGTCAGGGGCCTTATATCATGGTGTATACTGCCTGGTTGATGGCTAAGTGTCTGAGAGATCTTGGGGGTCCAGGTTAGTTGAGACGTGGTCTTCCTATGGGCTTTTCCTCCTCCTAAGATTCTTCCAGCCTTTCCATAGTTCAACCACAGGGTCCTTGGCTTCTGTCCATTGGTTGGGTGTAAGTATCTGCATCTGATTCTTTCAGTTACTTTTTGGGCCTCTTGGAGTGCAGCCATGCTAGGCTCCTGTCTGTTTACACACCATTGCATTAGTAATAGTGTCAGGCCTTGGAGACTCCCCTTGAGATGGATCTCCATTTGGGCTTGCCACTGGACCTTCTTTCCTTCGGTTTCTTCTCCATTTTTGTCCCTGCAGTTTTTTTAGATAGGGACAATTCTGGGTCAGTGTTTTTGACTGCCCTGTCTTTCTACTGGAGGTGAACTCTACAAGTTCCCTCTAACCACTGTAGAGCATTTCATCTATGTCCCTCCCTCTGAGTTCTGAGTTTCTCTCACCTCCCAGATCGTCGGTACATTCTAGAGGGTCTCCCTACATTCTACCTCCCTACCTGTTTCTATTCTTTCTGCTGGCCCTCAGGACTTAACTCCTGATTTCCTCCTCCTCCAATACCTGATCATGTTCCCCCTTTCTCCACCCTTCTCCTCTCCCACCCAGATCCCTTCCTCTCTCTGCTCTCCCATGATTGCTTTCTTCTCCCTCCCAACTGGGATCAAGGCATCCTCACTTGGGCTCTTCAGTTTGTTAACCTTCTTGAGCTCTTTAGATTGTATCCTTGGTATTCTGTGCTTTTTTGGATAATATCCACTTAGTAGTGAGTATATACCATGCATGTCCTTTTGAGTCTGAGTTACCTCACTCAGGATGATATTTTCTAGTTCCATCCACTCGTCTGCAAAACTCATGATGTCCTCTTCTTAATAGCTGAATAGTATTCCATTGTGTAAATGAAACACATTTTCTGTATCTTTTCTTCCATTGTGAGACATCTGGGTTGTTTACAGCTTCTGGCTATCACAAATAAGGCCACTATGAACAGAATGGAACACATGCCCCTGTGCCATGGTAGTGCATCTTCTGGGTGTATGCCCAAGAGTGGTAAAACTGGGTCTTCAATTAGATCTATTTTCAATTTTCTGAGGACCCTCTAGATTGATTTTCAGAGTGGTTTTACCAATTTGCCATCCAACCAGCAATGGAGGAGTATCCCTCTTTCTCCACATCCTCCCCAACATGTGCTGTCACCTAAGATTTTAACCTTAGTCATTCTGATTGGTGTGAGGTGGAATCTCAGGGTCATTTTGATTTGCATTTCCCTGATGACTAAGGACTATGACATTTCTTTAAATGATTCTATGCCATTCAAGATGGTTAATATCGAAAACATATAAAGAGCTCAAGAAGTTAACCTCCAACAAAACCAAGTAACCCAATCAAAAAAGTGGGGTTGGGGATTTTTTTTTTTTTAATGGCAATCTGACTGTCATTTAATTTATGTACAGTGATGCTCCAATTTCTGGAACTATTTAAACTTTCTATAATATGTGCTTTAGTTTAATTTCTGACTTCTTTTAGAGTTCATTGACATTTTATTCTGATCACCATGTCTTTACTTATAAAGAACAATGTCCTAATTATTGTTGATGCCTATTATATTATATAGTAAATTTCTTATTCTCTCAAACTTCTCAAGGATCAATAGTTTTATCCTTTTCTTTTTTTTTTAACATGTATCATATTTTGTGAGCTTTTCTGGATTTAAGCCTCTGATCCATTCACTTGAGTCTACATATTTCTGTTTGGTAGTACTGGTATATAAATTCATCATTTGTTGTCTAAGCCCTACTGAGGAAAGCATATACTGCTTTTGGAGAAGGTTGTTTCTACTTGTGTATTGATTTAGGTTTGTTTACCAAATAAGTTATTCTTCAAAGGGAAGGATAGCTTCAAGCTCTGTTTACATGTTTGGTATCCTGATACCAGACCACAGTTTAGTATATATGCGCAAATGGAAGCCAGCAATAATTCCACTTTATCTGTTTCTAGCTGCAATGGATAGCAACACCCTAGGAAGCCAGCATAGCTCACTCTAAAATTCATTTTTCAACGCCGGACGTGGTGGCACACACCTTTAATCCCAGCACTTGGGAGGCAGGGGCAGGCGGATTTCTGAGTTTGAGGCCAGCCTGATCTACAGAGTGAGTTCCAGGACAGCCAGGGTTATACAGAGAAACCCTGTCTCGAAAAAACAAAACAAAACAAAACAAAACAAAACAAAACAAAACAGATTCACTTTTCAGTTTAGTTTAGGGGTATATCACACTGCTTTGTAGTTAGACAGAGAGGAGGTGATATCAGAAAGTTGAAAGTCTAATAAAAGTTGAAAAAATAAAGGAAAGAAAGATTATAGATAGATAGATAGATAGATAGATAGATAGATAGATAGATAGATAGATAGATTTGAAAAAAAAAACAAAGTATGTTCTGAAACATTGCTGAATAAACAATCCTTGGGTTAATCAACATGTTTTCTTCTGTTCCTGCCACGTGTGTGAACTCTGATCACTCCTTTCCAAAGTAGTTGAAAACTGCTGTACATTGTACCTTTGGCTTCCATCTCCTTATCTCCTCTGCATCATCTTCTCCAGATTCATAGATACTAGGGTTTTTCCCTCTGGCTTCCAGTGATTTCATGAAATTACCTGAATTACATTACTCCTGTGATTACACAGGTAATACAGATATTAAGGGGTAAAATCCATTTGAAGAAGGCCATTGTTATTCATAAGTAGTAATGTTATCTATTAATATGTTATCACTTTGTATATAACTGTTATTACTTTGTATAACTAAAAGTACATATGAAAGAAAAATTAAAAGATGGAACTCTATATAGACATAGATGATACATAAAGAGAGATATAAGAGGCATATAGATATTAATAGATAGATTCTAGTGATTTAAGAAAAGAAATCAGTGTTCAGAATGCCTCCATATCTATTTCAACTTTTGATAGTCCCAGATACCAATGTAACATATTTAGGATTTCCTTTTGGCAATTGTCTAAATAACCCTTCACTGTAACATTAAGGATAAATAGTAATGTGCAAAATAATAATGCAATAAAAAGGTATTTTGGGTAAGATTGTAATTTCCCTCTAAAGAATATATGTTAATAGTAATGGCAAACAGTATGGTGCCCTTTCAGTTCAAAGTACCAATTAAACTTGGCAGTCACAAATACTGGTTTATTTGGTAAATAAAAGCTAGATCAGAATATTTTGTTTTAATGTACTGTCATTTTTTAAATAAGTATGGCATTTTTTATTTTTATTTTTATTTATTTGTTTGGTTTTTTGTATCTGTTTTCTTTTTTTTTTTTTTTTTTTTTTTTTTTTTTTTTTTTTTTTTTTTTTTTTTTTTTTTTTTTTTTTTTTTTTCGAGATAGGGTTTCTCTGTGTAGCCCTGGCTGTCCCAGAACTCACTCTGTAGACCAGGCTGGCCTCAAGCTCAGAAATCTGCCTGCCTCTGCCTCCCAAGTGCTGGGATTAAAGGCATGTGCCACCACTGCCTGGAAAGTATGACATTTTATAGTACAAAATATTTAAAACAGAAGTATGATTAAATTAATAGGAAAATCTATTCAAATAGTCCATAATAGGTTATTAAGTTTGATCAGATGGTTAAGTTGCTCCCAATCAAACATGACAACCTGAGTTTGACCCTCTGGATAGACACAAGTGAAGGCAAAACCTAACTGAAGGTTAACACCCACCCTACGACATGTGATACAATGTGATTTTAACATCTTACTAAGGAAGCACATAAACATATAAATAAATGCGGTCAGTTTTGTTAAAGAATAATAACCAATTGAAAACCAGAGATTACTTTTATTAAATATATTACATACTGAGTGTATTTCTACTCATTTAAAATTTTAGCTTAATAGATGTGTGAATGTAATTTCCATTCCATCAAGACCCATTATTAGTTGCTTATAATGCATTAGTCTATAAAAATACTCTTCAAAAGACTACATAGGTTTATTCTTATATGTTCATTTTGCTACTTAATTAATTTTGACTTTTGTATTGATTATGATTTTATGTAATACAAAACATTTCAATAAACATCTTCATAATTGTTAGAAGACATTTGACATTATTGGCTTTGGACAAGTTCCTAGAAAGGAAAGTATTTTGCAGTAAACATCAGGCAATGTATTTAAGACTTTTGCTAGGTATACAAAATATATTTACAAGCAATTGTGTACCATATTCATAATACTATATATTTCATCTCAAACATCACAGTTATTTTGTTGATAATTTTTATATGTTAATAGATAATATCTGGCTTCCCATATTTTAATTTTTATTTCTTTATTAGTGATTTTTGACATAGATAATTTGAAATGTTATATATTTATAGTCACTTTTGTTCTTTGCTGAGTTTTGCATTGTAATACACTATTATGTTAATATTTCATGAAGGAAATACTTTCATCTGTTCTTTTTATTATATTTTCTTTAATTTTTCTAAAAGCTTTCTGCTCTTAAATGCTATGGGATTCTTACATGGTGCTCTTCATTTAATATTTTAAAGAGTTTCTCGGGGCTGGAAGCATGGCTCAGGGGTTAAAGCACTGGCTGCTCTTCCAGAGGACAGAATTCCATTTCCAGAACCTACATGGCGACTTACAACCATCTGTTACTCTAATTCCAGGTGATCTGAGGGCATTGTGTGCACAGAGTACACACCATGCTTTCAAGCAAAATACCCACACACATATAAAGTAAATTTCAAAACAGAGTTTCTGTATATTTAGATTTTTTCATTAGACATCTTTAGCTTTGCTTTATTTAAATCTTTGCTCAGAAATATTTCTTAAACTTGATGCCTTAGTGATAAAAATGTACATGATTTAATTACTCATCTAACAGACAAGAGAGTTGAAAGCAGCTGTGGTAACAGACATGCTGTATCCCATTACTGACATTCTTGTGTTTTTCCTGTTACATTGTCTGTTAGAACCCTGCTAGCCAACCATTTCACAAGCCTCTTCTTTTATAATTTTCAATGACACTCAGATGCCAACTAGACCTGTGCTGCTTGAAAAGAGTGTTATTACTAAAACAAAATGAAGTTTTGTTTCCCCAGTCTAAATTAAAATGACAGAATCCAATCACTATTTCTATGTAATTTCCCAGAAAATGATGTTAAATTGGAACTTAACTTCTTCGTTGGTTTGTCCTTCAAGAAAATATGGCATATACTTTTGCAAATGTTAATTCACCATACATACATATATCTCCTCTGTTTGTATGACATTTGATTGTTCAAGAGCTTGTGTGGTTAGTGTATGCATGAAGAATGGGAAGAAAGGAGTAGGGAAGGGAAAAGAATAAAAGTAAAACTATAAGAACAATGGAACTGAGTGTAGACATCACAGGTCATAAGATGTATCTATTACATGGATTTTTATCAATTCTTGAGAGGGGAACGTTATCATCTACTTCAGAATGTGCATAATCATTAATCCTTCAATCATGTTCACCAAGAGCCCAGTGAAACTCTGTGAAGGCTGGGGACCTCTGTCTATGTGAGTTCCGTGAATGCTTTGGAATGTCTCAGGCATTAGTGGCAATTGTTCTCAAATTAAATGAATATAAACTCAGTAAAGCTACCAACATCTGGATTCAGGTAGGCAAGTTTGTGATGACAGTTCTTGTACAGTTAATTAATTATTGAGATTTTCTTCACAAACTAATAATATTAACTGCCCATGAGTATTCTTCAATCATGATTATGTAGCTTCATAATTATGAGTGATAAGTATGGATGTGTTATTCCAAATTATTTGCCATCTCTGTTCCTACCTATCAATACGGTTCTGTTCTTGCATAAATACAGAAATGGTAAAGAATTCAACCATTTATGTCAGAAGTGTTCATCTTTATGCCACAAGCAGAGAACGCTGAAACCTTCTATTAACCTGTGATTATCTTCTGACATGTGCCTAAACCTCCATCTGTTTTTATATGACAGTAGAAAAATTATGTGAGCTATTAATTCTAATCATATTTGCCTTTACTAGAACAAAGCTAAGTCTGCCTTTGAATTGGATAGTATGCCTTTTTCAAACATAAGTGTGTTGAAGACACAGCAATTTTCTGTTAATTGTGACAGCTATAGATATCAGATATAAAGAAATGTGCAAATTTAGTGTTTGGTAAGACAATTCCTGTAAGTAAGGATGAGTTAGCAATTTAGAAAGGTAATGAGAAGACTTGTACCGTGACATGTCGACTACCTCAGAAACCTTAAAAAGCATTCCTCACAAAAGTTGGATTTGTTCTACAAATCCTAAAACAAATGACGTTCAAAAATTCTTAATAGCCAGAAACTGGAAAGAACCCAGATGTCCCTCAACAGAGGAATGGATACAAAAAAAATTGGTATATTTACACAATGGAGTACTACTCAGCTATTAAAAACAATAAATATATGAAATTCTTAGGCAAATGGATGGATCTGGAGGCCATCATCCTGAGTAAAGTAACCCAATCACAAAAGAACTCACATAACATGTACTCACTGATATGTGGATATTAGCCCAGAAACCTAGACTACCCAAGATACAATTTACTAAACACATGAAACTCAAGAAGAAGGAAGATTAAAATGTGGACACTTTGCCCCTTCCTAGAATTAAGAACAAAGCACACATTGAAGGAGTTACAGAGATCATGTGTGAAGCTGAATCCAAAGGATGGACCCAATGACTGTGGCTGCCAGGGG